>OY740785.1:112906634-113133268 GCA_963514005.1 Raja brachyura
GTGTGTAGGATAGAAGTAGTGTACGGGGTGATCGCTGGTCGGCGTGGACTTGGTGGGTCAAAGGGGCCTGTTTCCATGCTGTATCCCCTAAACTAAACTAGTGTGAAACGGGTGATCGACAGTCAATAGACAACAGACTGAAGCAGGGTCTCGACCCGAAACGTCGCCTATCCCCTTCGCTCCTTAGATGCTGCTGCACCCGCTGAGTTTCCCCAGCCTTTTGTGCACAGACAATAGACAACAGGTGCAGGAGTAGGCCATTCGGCCCTTCGAGCCAGCACCGCCATTCAATGTGATCATGGCTGATCATCCCCAATCTGTGTGAACTAGAAGGGCCTGCTTCCTTGCGGTATTTTTCAATCAGTCCAATCAAAAATATAATCAGATGTTTTCTTCCTGCCTTGATTCAGATTATAATTGTCCATTGAGCCGGTCCAAACGTTGCCGTTTCCTTCGCACGGCGCTGTTTTTCATTTTTGCGTCACTGTCCCGCTGATGCTAATGGCTGTTTATTTAGACTTCAGCAATGTTTTGAAAAGGGCTGCTCCAGCAATGGAGGAATTTCTCGTTGGGTAGCGCTTTTAGTTACTGAGCTGAAGTCCAGACATTCCCTTTTCCCCGTTCTCTGCGAGTTTTCCGTTCAGGAAATCAGGAAGGAAATGTGTGTTTTACACGACATTCCCTTTCATTGTTTCCTTCACCTCCCGCTACCTCACGCTCATTTCTATTAGTGGCGGCACGGTGGTGGGGCGGCGGTAGAGTCGCTGCCTCACAGCGCCGGAGACCCGGGTTCCATCCTGACTACGGGCGCTTGTCTGCACGGGGTTTGCACCTTCTCCCCGTGACCTGCGTATGTTTTTCTCCGAGATCTTTAGTGTCCTCCCACACTCCAAAGACGTACAGGTTTGCAGGTTAATTCGGGAAAGCATTAATTCGGGAAAGCGGGAAAAGCATTCATAGCGAAAGGATTTGAGTATAGGAGCAGGGAGGTTCTACTGCAGTTGTACAGGGTCTTGGTGAGGCCACACCTGGAGTATTGCGTACAGTTTTGGTCTCCAAATCTGAGGAAAGACATCCTTGCCATAGAGGGGGTGCAGAGAAGATTCACCAGACTGATTCCTGGGATGTCAGGACTTCCATATGAGGAAAGACTGGATAGACTCGGCTTGTACTCGCTGGAATTTAGAAGATTGAGGGGGGATCTTATAGAAACTTACAAAATTCTTAACGGGTTGGACAAGCTAGATGCTGGAAGATTGTTCCCGATGTTGGGGGAGTCCAGAACAAGGGGTCACAGTCTAAGGATAAGGGGGAATTCCTTTAGGACCGAGATGAGGAAAACATTCTTTACGCAGAGAGTGGTGAGTCTCTGGAATTCTCTGCCACAGAAGGTAGTTGAGGCCAGTTCATTGGCTATATTTAAGAGGGCGTTAGATGTGGCACTTGTGGCTAAAGGGATCAGGGGGTATGGAGAGAAGGCAGGTACGGGATACTGAGTTGGATGATCAGCCATGTTCACATTGACAATAGGTGCAGGAGTAGGCCATTCGGCCCTTCGAACCTGCACCGCCATTCAATATGATCATGGCTGATCATCCAACTCAGTATCCCGTACCTGCCTTCTCTCCATACCCCCTGATCCCTTTAGCCACAAGGGCCACATCTAACTCCCTCGTAAATATAGCCAGTGAACTGGCCTCAACTACCTTCTGTGGCAGAGAATTCCAGAGACTCGCCACTCTCTGTGTGAAAAATGATTTTCTCATCTCGGTCCTAAAAGACTTCCCCCTTATCCTTAAACAGTGACCCCTTGTTCTGGACTTCCCCAACATCGGGAACAATCTTCCTGCATCTAGCTTGTCCAATCCCTTAAGAATTTTGTAAGTCTCTATGAGATCCCCCCTCAATCTTCTAAATTCCAGCGAGTACAAGCCGAGTCTATCCAGTCTTTCCTCATATGAAAGTCCTGCCATCCCAGGAATCAGTCTGGTGAATCTTCTCTGTACCCCCTCTATGGCAAAAATGTCTTTCCTCAGATTTGGAGACCAAAACTGTACGCAATACTCCAGGTGTGGCCTCACCAAGACCCTGTACAACTGCAGTAGAACCTCCCTGCTCTTGTACTCAAATCCTTTTGCTATGAATGCTAACATACCATTCGCTTTCTTCACTGCCTGCTGCACCTGCATGCCTACTTTCAATGACTGGTGTACCATGACACCCAGGTCTCGCTGCATCTCCCCTTTTCCTAATCGGCCACCATTCAAATAATAGTCTACTTTCCTGTTTTTGCCATCAAAGTGGATAACCTCATATTTATCCACATTATACAGCATCTGCCATGCATTTGCCCACTCACCCAGCCTATCCAAGTCACCTTGCAGCCTCCTAGCATCCTCCTCACAGCTAACACTGCCCCCCCTAGCTTCGTGTCATCCACAAACTTGGAGATGTTGCATTCAATTCCCTCGTCCAGATCATTAATATATATTGTAAATAGCTGGGGTCCCAGCACTGAGCCTTGCGGTACCCCACTAGTCACTGCCTGCCATCCTGAAAAGGACCCGTTTACTCCTACTCTTTGCTTCCTGTCTGCCAGCCAGTTCTCTATCCACGTCAATACTGAACCGCCAATACCGTGTGCTTTAAGTTTGTATTGGTTGGGTGAATTGGTTTGGTATTTAACTGTGAATTGCCCCTAGTGTGTGTGCGTGTGTGTGTGTGTGTGTAGTGTAGTGTTAATGTGCGGGGATCGCTGGTTGGCGCGGACTAGGTGGGCCGAAGGGCCTGTTTCCGCGCCGTATTGGTTAGACAAACTTTTATCTCTAAACTAAACTAACCGCTGGCGGGAACAAAAGGCTGTCTGTTTGTTTTCCTCGGCACTAATAATGCTCAAAATATGTTAGCAATTGAGCATTGTGAAAACCCACGTACAAGTCAAGTCGCCATCTCAGGGAAGAACTATGTTCCTTTGTATTTAACAAGCAGATAGTTGGGGGAGATAACATTGGCCATTGGGTAATGGAACAAAAGAGGGCTGTATATTGGCATGATGAGGTGTTCTTAGTCTTGCAATCTACATTCTTCACCAATTACTGCGCATTGTATAATAAGTTTCAATGGGCAGTGTCGCGCAATGTCGTCTAGTTCTAGTTTTGTTTAAGGTGGACACAAAATGCTGGCGTAACTCAGCGGGACAGGCAGCATCTCTGGATAGAAGGAGTGGGTGACGTTTCGGGCCGGGACCCTCCTTAGTCTGAAGAAAGGTCTCGACCCGAAACGTCAACGCTTCCTTCTCTGGAGCTAGATAGGGCTCTTGGAGATAGCGGAGGTCATGGGACGTAGGAGCAGAATTAGGCCATTCGGCCCATCATGTCTGCTCCGCCATTCAATCATGTCTGATCTATTTTTCCCTCTCAATCCCATTCTCCCGTCTACTCCCCATAACCCCACACCCATACTAATCAAAAATTCTATCAATCTATTCAAAAATATATCCATTGACTTGACCCCCACAGCCTTCTTTGGCAGCAAATTCCACAGATTCACCACCCTCTGACTAAAGAAATTCTTCCTCGTCTCTGTTCTAAAGGACATACGTCCTTTCATTCTGAGGCTGTGGCCTCTGATCCTAGACTCTCCCACTTGTGGAAACATCCTCTCCACATCCACTCTATATCCAGGCCTTTCACTATTCGGCGTGGGAATTGGAAACTCAAATGGTAGGCCGCAACAAAGCCTACACTCCAGTAAATGTCTTCATCGAATAACTTTATTTTCTTGCGTTAGAAGGAACTGCAGATGCTGGTTTACACTGAAGAAAGGCACAAAATGCTGGAGTAACTCAGCGGGACAGGCAGCAGCTCTGGAGAAAGTGAATAGCTGATGTTTCGGGTCAGATTCATTCTTCAGACTCCGGCAGTTTAGATATTGGCTGCATCATGCAGGTCATTTCATAAAACTATGTTGACTATATAGTCTATATGCTACAGGAAAGGTGTTGTCAAGCTGGAAAGGGCACAGAGAAGGTTTAGGAATCTGAAGGGGTAATATTTTCACACAGAGGGTGGTGGGTATATGGAACAAGCTGCCAGAGGAGGTAGTTGAGGCTGGAACTATCCCAACATTTAGAAACAGTTAGACGGGTACATGGATATGGACCAAATGCAGGCAGGTGGGACTAGCGTAGATGGGACATGTTGGTCGGTGTGGGCAAGTTGGGCCGAATGGCCCGTTTCCACACTGTTTCACTCTATGACGATGGAGAAGGGTCTCGACCCGAAACGTCACCTATCCATGTTCTCCACAGATGCTGCCTGACCCGCTGAGTTACTCCAGCACTCTGTGTCTTAAAGAGCCTGTCCTACTTGGCCGTCATTTGCGCCGTCATTTACGCGTCATATGTAAAATAGACGTTGCGCGCAAATCACGCGTCATCACACGCCAGCACAGCCGTCTGGTGCGTGTGACATCATTAGAATACCCTGCGGAGCGCGGCAGGACGTTGACGCGCAGTGATGTAACCATGCGGCACCATACGATACACGTGAGACGTCGTGACGCCAGCATAAGACGCCAATGCGTTAGCGTGCATACCCAATGCGTCAGCAATACGTCACGCAGGTGGCGTGCGAGGATTTCGTTCCCGTACTAAATCCTGGAGCGCCACTCAATACCGCGCGCCACCGCATACGGACCCACACCTCACCATGCGCAACGCACGCGCACCCCACGCCTCACGACGCGTCAACCTAATTTACATATAACGCGTAAATAAGGCGCAAATAACGGCCAAGTGGGACAGGCCCTTAACTTTATTTTCTTGCATCTCAGCCACTTGTCTCTGTAAAGGGCCTGTCCCACTTACGTGTCCTTGGCACGCAAATTATGCGACCTCGTGGTCGAGTTGAGGCGTACGGGCATCGTATGGCTGCGCGGGGCCGGTCCCACTTAGAAACGCGGAGGGGTATGTAGTTGTGCACGACATCACGCGAGGCTCCAAATATTTTGCAGTGAATGAAATCTCCGCGCGCCAACGGCCTGTCACGTAACTGACGGCCAAAGTGGGACAGGCCCAAGACCCTGACGCGACGCAACGTCTCACCTTCAACAGCAGCAGAAGCAGGCAAACGATCGCCGAGCCCAGCCTGGGGCTCACGGCCGTTGCGGATCCGGATCCGCCCCCGCTCCTACTCCCAGAGCGGGGCCGAGAAAATTGAAGATGGACACAAAATGCTGGAGTAACTCAGCGGTGACCGGCAGCATCTCTGGAGAGAAGCAATGGGTGACGTTTCGAATCAGGCTGAAGAAGAGTGTCGACACGAAATGTCACCCATTCCTTCTCTCCAGAGATGCCGCCGGTCCCGCTGAGTTACTCCGGCATTTTGCGTCCATCTTCAAATGACGCCACGCGCTCCAGACGGCCGTGCGGGCGCATGAAGTGGCGCCCGACCTTCGCGGGACCGTCGCGGCTCAACGCGTAATTTGCGTGCCAAGGACTCGTAAGTGGGACAGGCCCTTCAGTAGAGACACCTCGGTGTCTCCCAATGGCTGGGAACAAAGCCCTATTCTCTCCCACGGCCGATAAAGCGGTAGATCGGGCAATAATGTCTTGGGCAATAAGGAACCACTCCCTGAACCTTGTCCATTTTATGGGCTCCGTAATGAACCTTGTTCAGTCGAGGCCCTGCCGTTAGCCAGACTAAATGCAAACTTTACAATGGACTCAAAGAGAAAGGTTATCTTTACGTAATTACCAGTGGCATTTCAATTGCAGCATTGGGTCAGACATGATTTTTATTAACACTCTCATCAGCTGTTATCTTAAAGGCCAATGCAATCTGTCAACAGAAACCCGGCTGTGGTAACGCAATTCACCTTTTAACCCCAGCATTGTCTTTTCATTTTGAAAACATTACAAATCGAGTCATACAGCCATGGAAACAGGCCCTTCGGCCCGGATTGCCAACACGGGGCCAACATGGCCCCCATCTACACGAGAGAAAGTGCTGGAGTGACTCAGCGGGTCAGGCCGCATCTCTGGAGAAAAGGGATAGGTGACGTTTCGGGTCAAGACCCTTCTTCGCTAGTCCCACCTGCCCGCATTTGGCCCACATCCCTCCAAACCTGTCCTAGAAACATAGAAACATAGAAATTAGGTGCAGGAGTAGGCCATTCGGCCCTTCGAGCCTGCACCGCCATTCAATATGATCATGGCTGATCATCCAACTCAGTATCCCGTACCTGCCTTCTCTCCATACCCTCTGATCCCCTTAGCCACAAGGGCCACATCTAACTCCCTCTTAAATATAGCCAATGAACTGGCCTCAACTACCCTCTGTGCCAGAGAGTTCCAGAGACCCACCACTCTCTGTGTGAAAAAAGTCCTTCTCATCTCGGTCCTAAAGGATTTCCCCCTTATCCTTAAGCTGTGACCCCTTGTCCTGGACCTGCCCAACATCGGGAACAATGCTGTCCTATCCATGTACCTGTCTAAATCTTTCTTATACGTTGCGTTAGTCTCCCTCCTCAGCTACCTCCTCCGGCAGCTCGTTCCATACACCCACCACCCGTTGTGTGAAAAGTTCCTACGAAATCATTTTCCCCTTCACCTTAAACCTATGTCCTCTGGTCCTCGATCCCCCTACTCTGGCCAAGAGACTCTGTGCGTCTACCCGATCTATTCCTCTCATGATTTTGGACACCTCTGTGACATCCCCCCTCGTCCTCCTGCGCTCCACTGCATCGCGTCATCTTCTGCAATATTCCCTTTTCATCCTTTTAACTGCAAAGGGTCTCGACCCGAAACGCCACCTATTCCTTTCCTCCACAGATGCTGTCAGTCCCGCTGAGTTACTCCGGCAGCTCGTTCCGTACACCCGCCACCCTTTGCGTGAAAATGTTACCCGTCAGAATCCTATTAAATCTTTTCCCCCCTCACCTTAAACCTGTGTCCTCTGGTCCTTGATTCCCCTATGGCGGGCAAGAGACTCTGTGCATCTACCTGATCTATTCCTGTTATGATTTTGTACACCTCTATAAGATCTCCCCTCATCCTCCTGCGCTCCAAGGTATAGAGTCCCTTTTTTCTTTAAATTTAAAAATCGACCTTATTCAGGTAATAAATATATAAATACATGAGCTGTGCAACAAATTCATCCGACATTTTCGGAGGCTATACAAATTGTTCCATACAGTCTACTTATATTGCTCAAATTTCACAAATGTGTCCCCCACCCGTGCCACTCATGTGCCCCCCTGCCATGGAATCCCTTCCCTTATTTTGAGGGGCGTCTCCACCATACTGTGCCCCCCCATGTCCAGCAGCGGAAGGACCCTAGACTGTGGCCCTCC
Source organism: Raja brachyura (assembly GCA_963514005.1). Next base: position 112,913,988 of record OY740785.1, read on the forward strand.
CCCACCGAGCCTTGGCGTTGGCTGCACCGAGCTTCAGTGCGTCCCTCAGCACGTACTCCTGCAGTCTGCAGCGGGCCAGTCGGCAACATTCCCCGACGGACATCTCGCTCTGCTGGGTGGTGAACAGCGCTCGGGCAGACCAGAGAGCGTCTTTCACCGAGTTGATGACCCTCCAGCAGCACTCGATGTCAGTCTCTGAATGTGTCGCTGGGAACAGTCCGTAAGTCACAGAGTCCTCTGTGACGGAACTGTTCGGGATAAAGCGTACCAGGGACCCTTGCACTTTTCTCCAGACTCCTTTAGCAAATCCACACTCTGCAAAGAGGTGGGCAACCGTCTCCACTCCATAGCAGCCGTCCCGAGGGCAGCGTGCGCTGGTAGTGAGGTTCCGACGGTGCAGGAAGGATCTGACTGGGAGGGCTCCCCTCACCGCCAGCCAAGCCAGGTCTTGGTGCTTGTTGGTGAGTTCTGGCGATGAGGCATTTTCCCAGACAAGCTGGGCAGTCTGCTCAGGGAACCACGCCACCGGGTCCATCGAGTCCTTTCCCTGCAATGCCTGCAGAACATTCTGTGCTGACCACTGCCCAATGGACGTGTGGTCAAAGGTGTTGGTCCGGAAGAACCTTTCCACAGACGACAGATGGGGCGGCAGTGACCAGCTGACTGGCACATTGCGTGGCATCTGCGCCAGGCCCATCCTTCGCAACACCGGGGACAGGTAGAACCTCAGCAAGTAGTGACACTTGGTGCCCACGTGCCTTGGCTCTACACTCCGCCTGATGCAGCCACACACGAAGGTGGCCATCAGGATGAGGGCGACATTGGGCACGCTTTTACCCCCGTTGTCTGCTGACTTGTACATTGTGGCCCGTCGCACCCGGTCCATCCTCGACCCCCAGATGAACTGGAAGATGGCCCGGGTGATCCCTGTGGCGTAGGAAGGGGGGACAGGCCACACCTGTGCCAAGTACAGCAGGCCCGAGAGCACCTCACACCTGATGACCAAATTGTTTCCCGTTATGGAGAGGGAGCGTTGCCTCCACAGCTCCAGCTTCTTCCCCACCCTGGCTATCCGCTCCAGCCAATTCTTGTTACACGCCTCAGCCCCCCCCGAACCAGATCCCCAGCACCTTCAAGAAGTCAGGCTTGATGGTGAAGGGGACGGAAGATCAGTCGGGCCAGTTGCCAAAGAGCATGGCCTCGCTCTTCCTGCGGTTCACCCTGGCTCCCGTGGCCGACTCAAACTGGTCGCAGATACTAATCAATCTGCGGACCGACCCTGGATCCGAGCAGAAGACAGCGACATCGTCCATGTACAGGGTCCCGAGAGCAGCATAGCCTGCTCAACCTCTCCATATAGCTGGAACTCCCACATTGTCATTGGCAGTCGGCAAGGTTTGGCAGTGGAGCCACACTTTCAGTCAATGCTGGGAGTCATTTTTAAGAATTGTTAAATGTGGTTTATATTAAGAGGCGTTAAAAGATTATTTGGCAACCAGTAAATTATTATTCCAACTGCATAGTGTGAAATGTATCTTTGGATGCAGTAAGCCTGCAGATATTATCATAACAAGAGGATTTCAGTACAGGAGTAGAGAGGTTCTTCTGCAGTTGTATAGGGCTCTGGTGAAACCACATCTGGAGTATTGTGTACAGTTTTGGCCTCCTAATTTGAGGAAGGACATCCTTGTGATTGAGGCAGTGCAGCGTAGGTTCACGAGATTGATCCCTGGGATGGCGGGACTGTCATATGAGGAAAGATTGAAAAGACTAGGGTTACACAAAAAGCTGGAGAAACTCAGCCAGTGCAGCAGCATCTAAGGAGCGAAGGAGATAGGCGACGTTTCGGGTCGAGACCCTTCTTCAGACTAGGCTTGTATTCACTGGAGTTTAGAAAGATGAGGGGGGATCTTATAGAAAAATATAAAATTATAAAAGGACTGGACAAGCTAGATGCAGGAACAATGTTCCCAATGTGGGGCGAGTCCAGAACCAGGGGCCACAGTCTTAGAATAAAGGGGAGGCCATTTAAGACTGAGGCGAGAAATAAAGTTTTCACCCAGAGAGTTGTGAATTTATGGAATTCCCTGCCACAGAGGGCAGTGGAGGCCAAATCACTGGATGGATTTAAGAGAGAGTTAGATAGAGCTCTAGGGACTAGTGGAGTCAAGGGATATGGGGAGAAGGCAGGCACGGGTTATTGATTGGGGACGATCAGCCATGATCATAATGAATGGCGGTGCTGGCTCGAAGGGCCGAATGGCCTCCTCCTGCACCTATTTTCTATTGGCATCATTGCATTGTGTCATGCTTTCAAAGTTTTGTCCAGTTTTGTCTATTACTGTCACGTGTACCGAGGTACAGTGAAAGGCTTTTTTGTTGCGTGCTATGTGGAATCATTGCCAAAGTAGGCTGCAGAAGCCAAGAAGGCTGGGGGAGTCCAGAACCAGGAGCCACAGTTTAAGAATAAGGGGGTAAAGCCACTTAAAACGGAGATGAGGAGATGAGGACTCACAGAGAGTTGTGAGTCTATGGAATTCTCTGCCTCAGAGGGCGGTGGAGGCCGGTTCTCTGGATACTTTCAACAGAGAGCTAGATAGTGCTCTTGAAGATAGCGGAGTCAGGGGATATGGGGAGAAGGCAGGAACGGGGTACTGATTGGGGATGATCAGCCATGATCACATTGAATGGCGGTGCTGGCTCAAAGGGCCGAACGGCCTACTGCACCTATTGTCTATTGTCTATTGTCTATGAGGAAACACTTTTTCACAGAGTGTTGTGAGTCTGTGGAATTCTCTGCCTCCAGGTTCTCTGAATGCTTTCAAGAGAAAGCTAGATAGGGCTCTTAAAGATAGCGGAGTCAGGGGATATGGGGAGAAGGCAGGAACGGGGTACTGATTGGGGATGATCAGCCATGATCACATTGAATGGCGTTGCTGGCTTGAATTGTGAAAGAAAACACAAAGTCCTGGACGAACTCAGCTGGTCAAGCGGCATCTGTGGAGAGAAGCGGACAGGCGACGTTTCTGGCCAGGTTGGTGAACGGATAGGACTAGGTTTTGGAGGGACATGTGCCAAATGCAGGCAGGTGTGGGACTAGTGTGTAGATGGGACGTGTTGGCCGGTGTGGGCAAGTTGGTCCGAAGGGCTTGTTTCCACACTGTAAGACTGCGAGTCTATGAATTTAAAAAAATGGCGTTGGTTTTTCTATCTTTAGAGAAAGGTTCTGACTTTACACACTATCTAAGCCTGTCATCATTTTTATTAGTTCTCCCAGCAAACCTCTGGCATTCGACAGAAAATGATCCAAGTCTGTCCAACCTCCCCCTTTACATGTATAGGCCTGTCGGTTAATTTGTAGGCTAATTGGCTTGGTAAAATTGTAAACTGTCCCCAGTGTGTGTAGGGGTACTGATTGGGGATGATCAGCCATGATCATAGAAACATAGAAACATGGAAAATAGGTGCAGGAGGAGGCCATTCGGCCCCTCGAGCCAGCACCGCCATTCATTGTGATCATAGCTGATCGTCCCCTATCAATAACCCGTGCCTGCCTTCTTCCCATATCCCTTGATTCCACTAGCCCCTAGAGCTCTATCTAACTCTCTCTTAAATCCATCCAGTGATTTGGCCTCCACTGCCTTCTGTGGCAGGGAATTCCTCAAATTCACAACTCTCTGGGTGAAAATGTCTTTTCTCACCTCAGTCTTAAATGACCTCCCCTTTATTCTAAGACTGTGGCTCCTGGTTCTGGACTCGCCCCACATTGGGAACATTTTTCCTGCATCTAGCTTGTCCAGCCCTTTTATAATTTTATATGTTTCGATAAGATCCCCCCTCATCCCCCACCAGACTGATTCCTGGGATGTCAGGGCTTTCATATGAGGAAAGATTGGATAGACTCGGCTTGTACTCGCTGGAATTTAGAAGATTGAGGGGGGATCTTATAGAAACTTACAAAATTCTTAAGGGGTTGGACAAGCTAGCTCGAAGGGCCGAATGGCCTACTCCTGCACCTATTTTTCTATGTTCTATGTTTCTATGTTTCTATCCTTCTAAACTCCAGTGAATACAAGCCTAGTCTTTTCAATCTTTCCTCATGTGACAGTCCCGCCATCCCAGGGATCAATCTCGTGAACCTACGCTGCACTGCCTCAATTACAAGGATGTCCTTCCTCAAATTAGGAGGCCAAAACTGTACACAATGCACCACATGTGGTCTCACCAGAGCCTTGTACAACTGCAGAAGAACCTATACTGAAATCCTCTTGTTATGAATGTTGAATGGCGGTGCTGGCTTGAAGGGCCGAATGGCCTACGCCTGCACCTATTGTCTATTGTCTATTGATAGTGTTAGTGTGCGCGGATCGCTGGTCGGTGCGGACTCAGTGGGCCGAAGGGCCTGTGTCCGCGTTGTAAACTAGACTAAACTAAACATATTTGGTTCGGTATTCCAAGGAAATGATTCTCCTCAGACGGCATGAGTGTGAGTCACGGTTTGAGGCTGAGACACTGAGTGTCAGCATTGCCACTGGTCATCAGACACAGGCCTGACCACAAGCAGTCTGCACCTGGGTCTGTGTTCCCATGGCCATCGTAGCGGACAAATGGATTAAACCAGACTGCGCAGTCAATCACGGGATTTTCCATTGTGCCCACTGTCACTGAAGGAAAAGCCAGTTTAGGGTGAACGACTTAATAACTTCCCCGTGAATCTGTTTACTGTTTGCAAGGAGGCACGGCAGACTAAACTAACTGACGCAGGCAGCGAGGACCAGAGGAAATCAGCACTCGACACAAACAAGTATCTCACGGAGAAACAGGAACTCGGTGGAGCACAGTTTGAAGGCGCCGCAGTGAAACCAAGAATTTGTTTCGTTTTTCCGGTTTAGTTTGGGGATACATCACGTAAACAGGCCCTTCGGCCCACCGATCCGCCCTGACCAGCAATCCCTGCGCACTCACACTATCCCATACACATTAAAAGGACAACTTTCAATTTTGCCAAAACCAGTTAGCCAGTTCATGCTCGATCAATAGTGTTTTATCCTTAATGTTTTATTATTAATGTTTAGTGTTTTCTGAGCCATTCGTAACTGCCACTGTATGTCATGTTGTTCCTTGCGGGCGAAGCACCAAGGCAAATTCCTTGTATGTGAATACTTGGCCAATAAACTTACTTACTTAAGGGCCTGTCCTACAAGCATGCAACTCTATGCGATGAACGCGATCAAACTAGAAGCGGGGGCCGCGCGGAGGTCGGGTGATCCCCTGTACAGGGCCGTTCCCACCAGCATGCGCCTGCATGCGGCAAGCGCGACCAAACCGGCAGCGGGGGGCGCGCGAAGGTCGGGTGAGTGGCGCAGCGTGGCGCAAAGTGAGGCGAACTTGGAGCGAAGTCTTAAAGGTAAGTTCGCCAGGATAGAGAGGGACACACAGAGAGGGGCACAGAGGCACACACACAGAGGGCCACGGAGCCACACACATAGAGGGTCACGGAGGCACCTACAGATAGGGTCACGGAGGCACGACGTCGAGGCGGTGTGTAATGCGTCGAGGCGACTGCGAGTCGACAAGTCGTTGCCGCGCGGAATTTTTGAAGTCAGTTTTTCGGAGCCCCGTGTGATGTCGGGACGAACTCCGCACAATTCCGCACGGCTCCGGCGATCGAAGTGGGACCGGCCCCGCGACGCCGGACGGCTCAAGCGACCACGTTAGGTCGCGCTAATCGCATAGAGTTGCATGCTTGTAGGACAGGCCCTTTACTCACAAACCTACACACCTGTGGCGTGTGGGAGGAAACCGGAGAACCCGGAGAAAACCCACGCAGGTCACGGGGAGAACGTACAAACTCCGTACAGACAAAGGACAAAGGACATTGATTGTAGTGAAATTTGACTTACCATGCAGCACCCAAATAAGATAGACACAACACTATGCAATTTAACATTAAACATAAAAACATCCCCCCACTGCGGAAATAAGTCAAGCCCCAGGTATTTAAAAATCAACATTTCCTCCTGCGAGGGAAGGCACCAAAGTTCAGTCCACTTCCTCTGTCGACCCGTGGTCGGGGCCTGTTGAGGCCTCCGCAGTCGCCGCTACGGGCCCGATTTTTCTTGCCCTCTCGCCAGATGTTGGCGCTCCGGCGTCGGAAGAACGCTCTCAGCGGCTTGGAGTTCCAAAATGCACCCGTAGTCAGGATCGAACTCCGGTCCCGGATGCTGCAAGCGCTGTCAGGCAAAAAAACAAAAACTCTTGACTGGTTTAGATGGGGCATCTTGGTCGGTATGGGCAAGATGGGCCGAATGGCCTGTTTCCTTGTTGTACGTCTCACGAGCAAGCGAATAAGCGAAATCTCTGAAGAAGGGTCTCGACCCGAAACGTCGCCTATTCCTTCGCTCCATAGATGCTGCCTCACCCGCTGAGTTTCTCCAGCATTTTTGTCTTTCACCAGAAAGCCAGTGTTGTCTGGTCTGTGTTGTTTCGAGGAAGAATGTTGGTCGGGAAAATAGGAGAATCTCCTGTTCCACGACAGGTAGATTAGTCATAGAGTGATACAGTGTGGAAACAGGCCCTTCAGCCCAACTTGCCCACACTGACCAACATGTCCCAGCTACACTAGTCCCACATGACCACACTTGACCCATAACCCTCCAAACCTATCCTATCCATGTGCCTGTCCAAGTGTCTCGTAGATGATATCATACCTACCTCAACTACCTCCTCCGGCAGCTGGTTTCATATTCCCATCTCCCTTGATGTACATAATGTTACCCCTCAGGTTCCTATTAAATCTTTCCCCCCTCACCTTAAACCTGTGGCCTCTGGTTCTCGATTCCCCTAACGTTGTCCATCCATTCCCTCCACAGACGCTGCCTGACCTGCTGAGTTCCTCCAGCACTTCATGGACACTCCAGCAGCCCGTTCCATACACCCACCGAACTTTGTGTATAAGCGTTATTGAATATTCAATCTTTCTCCCCCCTCACATTAAACCTGTGTCCTCTGGTCCTCGATTCCCCTACTCTGGGCAAGAGACTCTGTGCATCTGCCCGATCAATTCCTCTCAAGATCTGTACGTTTCTATAAGATCACCCCTCAACCTCCTGTGCTCGAAGGAATAAAGTCCCTGCCTGTGGAACCTCTCCCTGTAGCTCACACCCTCTAGTCCTGGCAACGTCCTCGTAAATCTTCTCTGCAGCCTTTAGAAACATAGAAACATAGAAATTAGGTGCAGGAGTAGGCCATTCGGCCCTTCGAGCCTGCACCGCCGTTCAATATGATCATGGCTGATCATCCAACTCAGTATCCCGTACCTGCCTTCTCTTAAGCTTTCCAGCTTGATAACATCTTTCCTACAACATACGATACGATACGATGGCACTTTACTGTCAGACCGAGGTCTGGAATTTGCAGCCATATAGTAAAATAAAGACCACAACACACAGTAGAGTTTAACATGAAACATAAAACATCCCCGCACAGCGGACTCAAAAGTTTCCCACTGTGAGGGAAGGCACCAAAGTCAGTCGTCTTGCTCGATGTTCCTCGATGTTCACCCGTGGTCGGGGCCTCCGGAGCCTTCCGCAGTCGCTGCTACGGGCAGCCCGATGCTCAGGCCCCGCTCGCCAGGATGTTGGAACTCCGGGACTCGAGGACAACCTCGGCAGCGTGGACCTCCAAAACGGCCGCTTCCCACCGGAGTCCGCGGCTCCCGACGTTCCCAGGCCGCGCCGGACGGAGATTCACGCTGGCGGCCCTCGGCAAACTCCGCGATGTTGAGGTCAGCGCCGCCCGCGCTGGGAGCTCCACGAACCACGATGTTGGAGCGGCAGGGCCCAACGCTTCGGAGCTTCACACGCGAACCAGGTAGGTACCAGGTGAATCGAGTACCGCGCCGCCGCTGCTGAAGCTCTCTCCGGTCCCCAGCAGGAAAGGCCGATGGTAGGCTTTTCCTGGTAGCTACCAGCTAGTAGGCCGCAAGGTGGGGGGGCGAGGACGCGACCCGGAAAAATAGTCGCATCACCGCCAGGAAGTGACCGGGAAGCGGGTTCCCCCTTACCCTCCCCCCTCCGCCACATAAAAAGCTAAATAAATCTCCCAAACAAACAATTTAAACAAACTAAAATTTAAAAAAAACGGACATGGTGCCCAGAACTGAACCCAGTACTCTGAATGCGGGCTGCACCAGTGTCGTTTGAATTCCCCTTGCAGCGAATGCAGCGCTGGAGACCCCGGGTTCGATCCCGACTACGGGCACCGTCTGTACGGAGTTTGTACGTTCTCCCCGTGACCTGCGTGGGACTTCTCCGAGATCTTCGGTTTCCTCCCGCACTCCAAAGACGTATGGGTATGTAGGTTAGTTGGCTTGGTATCAATGTAAAAATTGTCCCTAGTGGAAGCTACAGTGTGTAGAAAATAGTTCTCAGCAGTGCAGCGCAGCATTTTGTGTCTATCTTCAATGCGAACCAGTATCTGCTGTTCCATCCTACACATCTCTGCCGCAAAATAATGGTCTCAGAATGTTCTCAAATAATGAAGACAGATTTTTTAACATGCCCCAATAAATGGAACGACTCCCCTTCTTGTTGTGAGCACGGTGTCTCCTCATGTTTGAACCACTGATCAAAGGAACTAGGCTGAACTCAGAGCTAAGAGCACTAATCGAGAATCAACTACAAGCTGTTGGAACACAAAAGGCTTGCTTCCTCCTGTCTGACAAAGTTGTTGTTTTCAAGTACTATGCAACTGAGAGAATCTTGAGCATCATTGAAGCTTGTTCACCCGTTGTTATTTTGTGTCGTTCATTTGAAGAAACAGTCTTGTTTAGTTTGTCCCAGCCTTCTCCCAGCTAACATTGATCGGTTCAACATTTCCCTTATTAGATAGTCTGAGGAAGGGTCTCGACCGGAAACGTCACCCATTCCTTCTCTCCAGAGATGCTGCCTGTCCCGCTGAGTTACTCCAGCATTTTGCGCCTATCACCGGTTTAACGCAACATCTGCAGTTTCGTTTTTTTTGTTGTTGTTTAGTTTGGAGATACAGCGCGGAAACAGGCCCTTCGGCCCACCGGGCCCGTGCCGACCAGCGATCCCTGCATATTAACACTATTCTACACACACTAAGGGCAATATTTGCATTTATCAAGCCAAATTACCCACATACCTGTAGAGGGCCTGTCCCACTCGGTGATTTTCTCGACGCCTGTCGGCATCATTGACTGACGTATCAGGTCACCGAAAAAGTTGCGGCGTGACGCGGCGTGATGACGCATTGACGCGCGGTGATTCCCCACGTGTCGCAACATTTTCTTTGTCGCCGCTGGATTTTGAAATGTTCAAAATCTTTCGGCGACCCTGATACATCACAGGATTTTGGTGAGGCCACACCTGGAGTATTGCGTACAGTTTTTGTCTCCTAATCTGAGGAAAGACATTCTTGCCATAGAGGGGGTACAGAGAAGGTTCACCAGACTGATTCCTGGGATGTCAGGACTTTCATATGAGGAAAGACTGGATAGACTCGGCTTGTACTCGCTAGAATTTAGAATTTAGAAGACTGAAACTTATAGAAACTTACAAAATTCTTAAGGGGTTGGACAAGCTAGATGCAGGAAGATTGTTCCCGATGTTGGGGGAATCCAGAACAAGGGGTCACAGTCTAAGGAAAAGGGGGAATTCCTTTAGGACCGAGAGGAGGAAAACATTCTTTACACAAAGAGTGGTGAGTCTCTGGAATTCTCTGCCACAGAAGGTAGTTGAGGCCAGTTCATTGGCTAAATTTAAGAGGGCGTGGCACTTGTGACTAAAGGGATCAGGGGGTATGGAGAGAAGGCAGGTACGGGATACTGAGTTGGATGATCAGTTATGATCACATTGAATGGCGGTGCAGGCTCGAAGGGCCGAATGGCCTACTCCTGCACCTATTTTCTATGTTTCTATGTCAGTCAATGACGCCGGCAGTCGCCGATAAAATCGCCACGTGGGACAAGGCTTTTAGTCTTTGGAGTGCGGGAGGAATCCGAAGATCTTGGAGAAAACCCACGCAGGTCACGGGGAGAAGATACAAACTCCATACAGACAGCACCCGTAGTCGGGATGGAACCCGGGTCTCCGGCGCTGCATTCGCTGTAAGGCGGCAACTCTACCGCAGCGCCACCCTAGTGACCACACTAGTTCCTTCCTACATTGCCCTTGAGCCTCATCATCTTGAGGTTCTCGACCCAAAATGTCACCCATTCCTTCTCTCCAGAGATGCTGCCTGTCCTGCTGAGTTACTCCAGCATTTTGTGTCTAACGTCGGTGTAAACCAACATCTGCAGCTCCTTCCTCTCTGTAGTTTAGTTTTTAGTTCAGTTTAGAAATACAGCATGAAAAACAGGCCCTTCGGCCCACCTAGTCCACGCCGACCAGCGATCTCTGCGCATTAACACTACGCTACACTATACACTAGGGACAATCTACAGTTAAATACCAAACTAATTAACCTACAAACCTGTACGCCTTTGGAGTGTGCGAGGAAACCGGAGATCTCCGAGAAAAGGTGGTCACGTGGTGATGGGGAGAACGTGCAAACGCTGTATGGACAGCACCTGTGGTCAGGATTGAACCAGGGTCTCTGGCGCTGTAAGGCAGCTATTCCACCGCTGCGCCACTGTGCCGTGTCGATACTGACGCATTCCAGCACACTGTCGGAACGTATTGTACAAGAATGGCCCTGAGACCCACAAGGTCCATGCCGACCATGGTGCCAAAACTAGACACACAGAGTGCTGGAGTAACTCAGCGGGTCAGGCAGCATCTGTGGAGAACATGGATAGGTGACGTTTCACAGAGTGCCGGGGTAACTCAGCGGGTCAGGCAGCATCTGTGGAGAACATGGACAGATGGCGTTTCGGGATCGAGACCCTTCTTCAGACTGAGAGTCAGGGGAAAGGGAAACTAGAGATATTGGAAAGGTACAAAAGAACAAGGTAGGAAAAGAACAAATCAAAGCCAGCTGCGATGATCAAGGTAAGGTGGAGCCCACAATGGTCCGTTGTTGGCAGTGGTTGAGGTGATAGCGAGTAGATACAGATAAACTAAGCAGGGCGACAGTGGAACTAGTGGGACGACTATGATGCCAAACTCTCCGTGGCCTGAACATGGTCCACAGTCCGCCATACCACCTGTTAATGGACAGGATCGATTGTAGCATTGGAGAGGACATATCTTGCACTAAACGTTATCGTGTATCTGTACACTGTGAATCATGCATTGGCTTTCCACTAAAGGGCCCGTCCCACTTGCCGATTTGCCGGCATCATATTAGGGTCGGCAAAAGATTTTGAACATTTCATAATCCAGCGGCGGCGAAGAAAAATGTTGCGACAATTGAAAAAATACCGCGCGTCAATACGTCATCATGGCGCGTCATACGTCGTCACACATCATCATCGCTGCGTATTTTTCGGTGACCCGATACGTCAGCCAATGATGCCGGCAGTCGCCGAAAAAAATCGCCAAGTGGGGCAGGACCTTAAGTGAAGAAAGCGAATGGTATGTTAGCTTTCGTAGCAAAAGGAATTGAGTGTAGGAGCAGGGAGGTTCTACTTCAGTTGTATTGGGTCTTGGTGAGACCACACCTGGAGTATTGCGTACAGTTCTGGTCTCCAAATCTGAGGAAGGACATTATTGCCATAGAGGGAGTGCAGAGAAGGTTCACCAGACTGATTCCTGGGATGTCAGGACTGTCTTATGAAGAAAGACTGGATAGACTCGGTTTATACTCTCTAGAATTTAGAATTTATAGCGAGGGGATCTTATAGAAACTTACAAAATTCTTAAGGGGTTGGACAGGCTAGATGCAGGAAGATTGTTCCCGATGTTGGGGAGGTCCAGGACAAGGGGTCACAGCTTAAGGATAAGGGGGAAATCCTTTAGGACCGAGATGAGAAGGACTTTTTTCACACAGAGAGTGGTGGGTCTCTGGAACTCTCTGCCACAGAGGGTAGTTGAGGCCAATTCATTGGCTATATTTAAGAGGGAGTTAGATGTGGCCCTTGTGGCTAAAGGGATCAGAGGGTATGGAGAGAAGGCAGGTACGGGATACTGAGTTGGATGATCACCCATGATCATATTGAATGGCGGTGCAGGATCGAAGGGCCGAATGGCCTACTCCTGCACCTAATTTCTATGTTTCTATGTTAACTGGTTAGCACGCAATAAAGGTTTTTCACTGTACCAATAAAAACGTGACACTAAACTAAACTCAAAACCCCACCGACGGCCCTGGATGTTGAATGTGATCATGTTTGATCCAACGCAGACTCTTCCGCCAGATCCCATTAACCCTCAATCCCCTGATCTTTCAAACATATATCTGCCTTCCCTTTAATTACTTCCCCTGAGCTGTCCTCAGTCTCTCTCTCTCTCTCTCTCTCTGTGTCTCTGTAGGGCAGCGAATTCCAGAGATTCGCAGGAAAGCCTTTGAACTGCCAGAGGAGCCTTGTAAACACAGGGTTTAATGTCTTCCTGGACACAACATTTAAGGTGAAGTGGGAAAGGATTGGGTGGGAATCTGAGGTGTAGCCCTTTCACACAGAGGGTGGTGGGTGAATGGAAGGAGCTGCCAGAGGAGGCAGCTGAGGCAGGGACTGTCGCGACGTTTAAGAAACAGTTGGACAGGTACATGGATAGGACAGGTGTGGAGAGATGACTATGTCAGAGAGATTGCTATATTTAAGAGGGCGTTAGATGTGGCCCTTGTGGCTAAAGGGATCAGGGGGTATGGAGAGAAGGCAGGTACGGGATACTGAGTTGGATGATCAGCCATGATCACATTGAATGGCGGTGCAGGCTCAAAGGGCCGAATGGCCTACTCCTGCACCTATTTTTCTATGTTTTCTAGGACCAAGCATGGCAGGTGGGACGAGTGTAGCTGGGACATGTTGGTCGAAGGGCCTGTTTCCGTGCCGTATGACCATGACTCCAACTGCTTCAACATAGAAACATAGAAATTAGGTGCAGGAGTAGAGGCCATTCGGCCCTTCGAGCCTGCACCGTCATTCAATGTGATCATGGCTGATCATCCAACTCAGTATCCCGTACCTGCCTTCTCTCCATACCCTCTGATCCCTTTAGCCACAAGGGCCACATCTAACGCCCTCTTAAATATAGCCAACGAACTGGCCTCAACTACCCTCTGTGGCAGAGAGTTCCAGAGACCCACCACTCTCTGTGTGAAAAAAGTCTGTCTCAGGTTATAGAGTCAGGGATTACGGGAAAAAAGGGCAGGAGAATGGGGTCGAGAGGGAAAGATAGATCTGCCATGATTGAATGGCGGTGAAGACTTCATGGGTGGGAAGTCCTAATTCTGCTCAGGCAGGTATAACTCTGTGACTAAGACACAGCAAGGATGACCAAGGATAGGTGGGGCCCACAATGGTCCACAGCTGAGCCCTTTTAAGAGTACACACTTGACTTCATTATGGTGGCCCTCTCGTTGCCATCCCGATTGTTCACCCTCACACCAGGTACGTGGGTAGGGCATGTTGAGAGGGATATGTGGGCCAAACGCAGGCAGGTGGGACTAGTGTAGATGGGACGGTTTTGGCCAGTGTGGACAAGTTGGGCTGAAGATGTTGAAACACATCAGATTATTAAGGGCTCGGACACGCTAGAGGCAGGAAACATGTTCCCGATGTTGGGGGGAGTCCAGAACCAGGGGCCACAGTTTAAGAATAAGGGGCGAGCCATTTAGAACGGAGACGAGGAAACACTTTTTCTCACAGAGAGTGGTGAGTCTGTGGAATTCTCTGCCTCAGAGGGCGGTGGAGCCCGGTTCTCTGGATGCTTTCAAGAGAGAGCTGGATAGGGCTCTTAAAGATAGCGGGGTCAGGGGATATGGGGAGAAGGCAGGGACGGGGTACTGGTTGTGGATGATCAGCCATGATCACATTGAATGGCGGTGCTGGCTCGAGGGGCCGAATGGCCTACTCCTGCACCTATTGTGTATTATCTATTGAAGGTCCTGTTTCCACTCCTGTTATCGCTCTATGACTCTGTGACACAATGACACACAAAGCACTTCCTTCAGTGTAAATAAGAAGTCAAAGCTCACCACAGCTGCTGGGAACAATTGAAGGTGTTTGAGAAATATTTGCGGGCAGTGTGGCAACGCTGCATTTCACAAGGACAGAAGTTGCACGGTTTACCAGCTAGTTCAGGAGCTGAAGTCTGCGTGAGGTGTAAGTTTACTTCTGGTCAGCGATACTAAGTGGTTGAGGGGGAACCAGCTTCACTCCACAGTCGGTCTGAAGAAGGGTCTCGACCCAAAACGTCACCTATCTCCTTCGTTCCTTAGATGCTGCTGCACCCACTGAGTTTCTCCAGCCTTTTGTGTAACCCCTCACTCCACAGTCATATAGCAGCTCATTCCATACGCCCATCACCCTTTGTGTGAAACCCCCCCCCCCGTTTCCTATTAAATATGTAACCCTTCACCTTAAACCTATTGTTCAAGAAGGAACTGCAGATGCTGGAAAATTGAAGGTGGACAAAAATGCTGGAGAAACTCAGCGGGTGCGGCAGCATCCATGGAGCGAAGGAGATAGGTAACATTTCAGGTCGAGACCCTTCTTGGTTTTGGCCCGAGATGTTACCTATGGGTCTGAAGAAGGGTCTCGACCCGAAATGTCGCCTATCTCCTTCGCTCCTCAGATGCTGCTGCACCCGCTGAGTTTCTCCAGCTTTTTGTGTAACCCCCCATGTTACCTATTTCCTTCGCTCCATAGATGCTGCCGCACCCCGCTGAGTTTCTCCAACACTTTTTGGCCACCTTAAACCTATGTCCTCTGGTCTTCAATTCACCTCTGTGCGCCTACCCGATCTGCTCCTCTCATGATTTGGTGCACCTCAATAGGATCGCCCCTTATCCTCCTGCGTTCCAAGGAGTAGAGACCGAGCCTGCTCAACCTCTCCTTCATGTAGGGCAGAAACAGGTCCATTGGCCCACTAACTTCATGCTGAGGATGGTGATGATGAGGAGCCAGGATTGAATAGCAGAGTAGACATGATGGGCCGAATGGACTAATTCTTCTCCTATCACTTATGGCCTCTAAACGTGCCCACACTGACAACTTCTAAGGAACAATTAGACAGGCACAGGTTTGGAGGGATATGGACCAAATGCAGGCAGGTGGGACTAGTGTAGCTGGGGCATATTTGTTGGTGTGGGCAAGTTGGGCCGAAGGGTCTGTTTCAAAACTGTATCACTCTAAGACTCAATGGCACCATAACACTAAGTTCCCTTTATATTATTATTTGGTAAATTAATTTACTCCCTCACATATTCTGAGCAGTTCTGAATACTCTTCATGGGCCTGTCCTACTTAGGCTAATTTTGTAGGCGACTAGACTGTCGCCACGAGGTCGCCGGGGTGACGCCTGTATGGCCGTGAGTCGTCTCCTTGGTTGCCCAAAGAGTCATAGCGTCTTTCTGGTCGCCGCTGGTTTTCAACATGTTGAAAACTTTTGGAGACAGTCGGCGACAGTGGGTTTGACGCCAATGAGCGTAGCTTGACTTCTCCTGACGTAGGTGCTGTCGTGGTTGTCGCCGGGTTAACGCAGGTTGTCGCCGGTGCTGACTTCATTTTTTTGTTGTTGTTAAAGTAATGATTCTATTTCAAACGTTATGTCGAAGGATGGAGGGTCCAGTCGCCGGTTTTTCGGTGACCTGCTACGACTATTGGCAGTCGCCGGCAGTCGCCTAAAAATAGCCTAATGTGCTCTGATCTTGTTGATTACATTACAATTAACAAATGTTCCACATAGTGAGATGTTGTGTGACATTTAGTAAAAAATAAAGATTACACGTGACTTTTGGATTAAACGGTGAAGTACCTTGATGTAGCTTCTAATTCATCTTTTTCTAATGATAAGATGGAAGTCATACCTTTATATTTACCTGGTTCTCACAGTACTTTAATTAAAACTTGCTTAACATCATGAAACAAATTGAATAAAGCTGTGAAATGCTAACATGTCGATGGGGTTTTATTTTGACTAGACAAAGTGGGACCCGTTGGGACACCAACGCAATATTCCACCTCTCCACCAATTCCATTAGTGGTGGCCAGTGGGGGGGTTTTGGAGCGCTAGCATGGGTGTTGTGGGTCAAGTCAAGTCAAGCACAGTGAGTGCAGGGCCAACAATCCATTTCAATCCATTTCATGTCAAATCAATCCATTTCAAGTCAAGTCAAGCACAGGGCAGGCGGGGTCAGCCAACAATACAATCCATTTGCTTTCATTTCGGGTGAGGTCAAGCAAAGCAAAGGCAAGGCAAAAGCAAAAGCACAGGGCAGACCAAACAACTCATTTCATTTCATTTCCATACCCATTTCAATTTCATGCACAGGGCAGGCCAAACAACTCATTTCATTTCATTAAGGGCTAACAAATCATTTATTGCAAGCACACTAAGGGTTAACAAATCATCCTTCATTGCAAGCACA
Source organism: Raja brachyura (assembly GCA_963514005.1). The sequence continues at coordinate 112,930,485 of OY740785.1, forward strand.
TTGCTGGCTAACAAATCATATATTGCAAGCACATTAAGGGTTAGCAAATCATCAATCATTCCAAGCACATTGCTGGCTAACAAATAATTTATTGCAAGCTCATGAACGACTAACCACATAAACCACATAAAGCACATAAAGGGTAGACTCACAGTTCAGAAGACTCACAGCAGAGTCAGCATTGTGGCCTTGCCCTCGCGATCTTCCAGAGTCACTGACTCACGTCCAGGCATCCGGGTTTATAGTCCTGCCTTCCTGGAAGGGGCGTTACCTTCAACATGGTGATTGACAGGCGAGAGGACCAATCAGCTGAACTCAAGATTTTTTAAACATTCATAACTTTTTTTATTTTTCATCGCCCGGAAAAATCTTTGGGGCTGCCTCAGCGGAGGAGCACTGTGAGTTAGATGGCCAAAAATCATAGCGATATATGGTAGCGTTTTGTTCTAAAATCAATATACAGCAAAGACAGGAAGTGGTCAAGTTGAGACTTTTAGTTATATAGATACTGCTGGTGTAACTCAGCGGGTCAGACAGCATCTATGGAGACAAAGAATGGGTGATGTATCAGGCCAGGACAATATCAATGCATACAGTGCCTTGCAAAAGTTTTCATATCCCTTGAACTTTTCCACATTTTGTTGCGTTACAACCACAAACGTAAATGCATTTTATTGGGATTTTATGTGATAAACCAACACAAAGTGGCGCATAATTGTGATGTGGAATGAAAATGATACATAGTGTTCAAATTTGTTTACAAATAAAAAACTGAAAAGTGTGGCATGCAAAAGTATTCAGCCCCCTTTACTCTGATACCCCTAAATAAAACCCAGTGCAACCGATTGCCTTCAGAACTCACCTAATTAGAAAATAGAGTCCACTTGTGTGTAACCTAATCTCAGTATAAATACAGCTGTTCTGTGAAGGCCTCAGAGGTTTGTTAGAGAACATTAGTGAACAAACAGCATCGAAGCCCAAGGAACACACCAGACAGGTCAGGGATAAAGTTGTGGAGAAGTTTAAAGCAGGGTTAGGTTATTAAAAAAATCCCAAGCTTTGAACATCACACGGAGCACTGTTCAATCCATCATCCGAAAATGGAAAGAGTGTGGCACTACTGCAAACCTACCAAGACATGGCCATCCACCTAAACTGACAGGCCGGGCAAAGAGAGCATTGATCAGAGAAGCAGCCAAGAGGCCCATGGTAACTCTGGAGAGGCTGCAGAGATCCACAGCTCAGGTGGGAAAATCTGTCCACAGGACAACTATTAGTCGTGCACTCCACAAATCGGGCCTTTATGGAAGAGTGGCAAGAAGCAAGCCACTCTCGTGAAACAAAGCCACAAGAAGTCCCGTTTGCAGTTTGCTACAGCAAACATGTGGAGGAAGGTGCTCTGGTCTGATGAGACAAAATTTGAAGTTTTTGGCCTAAATGCAAAACGCTATGTGTGACGGAGAGCTAACACTGCACATCACCCTGAACACACCAACCCCACTGTGAAACATGGTGGTGGCAGCATCATGCTGTGGGGATGCTTTTCTTCAGCAGGGACAGGGAAGCTGGTCAGAGTTGATGGGAAGATGGATGGAGCCAAATACAGGGCAATCTTGGAAGAAAACCTGTTAGAGTCTGCAATAGGCTTGAGACTGGGGCAGAGGTTCACCTTCCAGCAGGACAACGACCCTAAACATACAGCCAAAGCTACAATGGAATGGTTTAGATCAAAGCATATTCATGTGATAGAATGGCCCAGTCAGTCCAGACCTAAATCCAATTGAGAATCTCTGGCAAGACTTGAAAATTGCTGTTCACAGACGTTCTCCATCCAATCTGACTGAGCTTGAGCTATTTTGCAAAGAAGAATGGGCAAAAATGTCAGTCTCTAGATGTGCAAAGCTGGTAGAGACATACCCCAAAAGACTTGCAGCTGTAATTGCAGCGAAAGGTGGTTCTACAAAGTATTGACTCAGGGGGGCAGAATACTTTTGCACGCCACACTTTTCAGTTTTTTATTTGTAATAAAATTTGGAAACCATTCAAATGCAGCTTCATACCATTTCATGCAGGGTGCAACAGCACCACAAACAAATGCAGTTTCATACCATTTCATGCAGGGTGCGTGGCCACCACATTCAAATGCAGTTTCATACCATTTCAAGCAGGGTGAAACCACCATAAAACAACACAAAACACCAAACACACAGTTCAGTAGACAGTGTTCAGTTTATTCACAACTCAGACAGAGTCGTGACCTCTCCCTCCCCCATCATGCAGACACTGAGCCACACCCACACTTCCGGGTTTTATAACCCCTCCCCCTCCCACCGGAAAAGGTGTGGCCTTCATGACAGGAGAGAGATTCTCAACATTTTTTAAACACTAATAACATTTTTATTTTTCATTGATGGGAAAAATCCTCTGCACCTGCTGAGCGGAGGATGACTGAGTAAGATGGCCAAAAATCACAGCCATAAGTGGTAGAGTTTTATCTAAAATCAATATACAGTGCAAACAGGAAGTTAGCCAAAGCCCACAAGCCACCATTTGCAGTAGTGCCTTTTCACTTCAAGCCAAAGCACCCAAACAAACATTTGCAGGCAGTGCCTTTTTACTTCAAACCAACCATATTTTCATTTTCAAACCACATTAAGGGCACACAGTTGAGTAGACATGTGTCCAGTGCTATTCAGAGCTCAAAGAGACGTGACCCTCTGGTTCCTCCATCTTGCAGAGACTGAGTGAGGCACACCACTTCCTGGTTTTATCGTCCCTCCCACTCCCTCCAGCAGGGGCAGGAGAGAGAATGGGGAATTTGTTAAAAACATTAATATCTCTCTGATTTTTCATCGATGGGAAAAATCCTCTGGACCTGGAAGACGGAGGGGGGCTCTGTGCGAGCTGGCCAAAAATGACGGCCGTAGGTCGCGGCGTTCTCTCAGAAATCACAGCACAGTGAGCCAAAACCGGTGAAGATCAGACTTTTAGAAATATAGACAATCCACAATAGGTGCAGGAGGAGGCCATCCGGCCCTTCGAGCCAGCACCGCCAATCAATGTGTTCATGGCTGATCATCCCCAATCAGTACCCCGTTCCTGCCTTCTCCCCATATCCCCTGACTCTGCTATCTTTAAGAGCCCTATCTAGCTCTCTCTTGAAAGTATACAGAGAACCGGCCTCCACCGCCCTCTGAGGCAGAGAATTCCACAGACTCACCACTCTCTGTGAGAAAAAGTTTGTCCTCGTCTCCATTCTAAATGGCTTACTCCTTTTTCTTAAACTGTGGCCCCTGGTTCTGGACTCCCCCAACATCGGGAACATGTTTCCTGCCTCTAGCGTGTCCAAACAATTACACAGAACTTTATTTCGACGACATTCTGGGACATCAGCAAACAGTTCTGATTGCCTGCATTGTAAAAAGTCGAGGGGGCATGGTGGCGTAGCGGTGGAGTTGCTGCCTCTCAGCGCCAGAGTCCTGGGATTCGATCCTGACTACGGTTGAATGTCTGTACGTAGTTTGTATATTCTACCTGTGACCTGCGTGAGTTTTCCTCCAAGATCTTCGGTTTCCTCCCACACACCAAAGACGTACAGGTTTGTAGGTTAATTGGCTTGGTGTAAAGGTAAATTGTCCCTAGTGTGTGTAGGATAGTGTTAGTGTGCGGGGATCGCTGGTCAACGTGGACTCGGTGGCCTGACGGGCCTGTTTTCAATGCTGTATATCTCAACTAAGATAAACTATGAAATTTGTTCCTAACCATTCTTCATCCTGATCTGAAACGTCATCTATCCATTCCCTCCACAGATGCTGCCTGACCTTCTGAGTTCCTCCAGCACTTCATGGACACTCCAGCAGCTCGTTCCATACACCCACCGAACTTTGTGTATAAAAGTTATTGAATATTCAATCTTTCTCCCCCCTCACATTAAACCTGTGTCCTCTGGTCCTCGATTCCCCTACTCTGGGCAAGAGACTCTGTGCATCGTCCCGATCTATTCCTCTCATGATTTTGTACACCTCTATAAGATCTCCCCTCATCCTCCTGCGCTCCATGGAATAGAGACCCAGCCACTCACTGGAGCCCACACCCTCTAGTCCTGGCAACATCATCGTAAATCTTCTCTGCGCCATTTCCAGCTTGACCTCACAACTTCGATACTTAATACTCTGACTGATGAAAGTTAATGTGTCAAAAGCTGTTTTTATCAGTTACAGGAGCAAAATAAGGCCATTTGGCCCAACAAGCCTACTCCGCCATTCATTCATGGCTGATCTATCTCTCCCTCCTAACCCCATTCTCCTGCCTTTCCATTGAAACATAGAAAAATAGGTGCAGGAGTAGGCCATTCGGCCCTTCGAGCCTGCACCGCCATTCAATATGATCATGGCTGATCATCCAACTCAGTATCCCGTACCTGCCTTCTCTCCATACCCCCTGATCCCTTTAGCCACAAGAGCCACATCCAACTCCCTCTTGAATATAGCCAATGAACTGGCCTCAACGACCTTCTGTGGCAGAGAACTCCAGAGACTCACCACTCTCTGTGTAAAGAATGTTTTCCTCATCTCGGTCGTAAAGGAATTCCCCTTTATCCTTAGACTGTGACCCCTTGTTCTGGACTCCCCCAACATCGGGAACAACATCGGGAACAATAACCCCAGATGCCCGTACTAATCAAGATTGTCAAAATATCCACTGACTAGGCCTCCTCTGCCCTCTGTGGCAATGAATTCCACAGATTCACCACCCTCTTATGAAATAAATTCCTCCTCATCTCCTTCCTAAAGATACGTCCTTTCATTCTGGGGCTGTGACCTCTGGTCCTAGACTCCCCCACTAATGGAAACACCCTCTCCACATTCACTCAATCCAGGCCTTTCATTATTCGGTGAGTTTCAACGAGGTCCCCCTTCATACTCCAGCGAGTACTGGCCCAGTGATGTCAAACGCTCATCATATGTTAACCCAATCATTCCTGGGATCATTCTTGTAAACCTCCTCTGGACCCTCATCAGAGCCAGTACATCCTTCCTCAGATATGGGGCCCAAAACTGCTCTCAATACTTTATTTACCACTCTGCCTCAGAGGGCGGTGGAGGCAGGTTCTCTGGATGCTTTCAAGAGAGAGCTAGATAGGGGTCTTAAAGATAACGGAGTCAGGGGATATGGGGAGAAGGCAGGAACGGGGTACTGATTGGGGATGATCACAGTCAATGGCGGTGCTGGCTCGAAGGGTCAAATGGCCTATCCTGCACCTATTGTCTATTGTCTATTGATCTACCTGCTCAGGGGAACACATGCAAAAAGATGTATGCAACAGGTCATAGGTTCAGCAGTTATAGGAGCAGGGGGCTGGGAGATTGCAACCTTCACGTGGTCCCCCCGTATCGACTAATGCAATCAACTCGACGTGCACAAACGGAAGGTCAAATAGAACAAGTTGTCCAACAACTTTAGGCTGTGCACGCCACATGACTGAAGAAGAAGGAGCAGGATTAGGCCATTCGGCCCATCAAGTCTACACCACCATTCAATCATGGCTGATCTATCCCTCCCTCGGAACCCCATTCTCCTGCCTTCTCCCCATAACCCCCGACACCCGCACTAATTGAGAATCTATCTATCTCTGCCTTAAGAATATCCAGTGGCTTGGCCTCCACCGCCGTCTGTGGCAGAGAATTCCACAGATCCACAGAAGTAATGAACCAGCATAAATGCTCTTCCTCGCATGCCATTTGACAGGCAAACAGTTGAAGAACCAGCCTTATTGTACGCAAATCCAAGGGAAAATTTGCAAGAAGCCTTTGCATAAATGACAGGTGGGTAAGCGCTCAGTTAATCGTTTTTTGTGGTTGAATTACATTTAAACCCTGGCCTGACAATCAGGAATACTGTGAGCAACTAGTCGAATTGTGTCAGGAATTAATTTTCCTGAGGTCGACAGAAAAAATGCTGGAGTAACTCAACGGGACAGGCAGCATCTCTGGATAGAAGGAATGGGTGACGTTTCGGGTTGAGACCCTTCTTCGGAGAGTTGGGCTGAATAACTCCAACGGCGAGGGAGGAGGGAGTCAAACTGGCATGAAGAAACCCAGGAACCGCAGGTGCTGGTTCACAAAATAAGACACAAAGTGCTGGAGTAACACAGCGGGTCAGGGATCATCTGTGGAGAACATGGATAGGTGATGTTTCACAGAGTGCTGGAATAACTCAGCGGGTCAGGCAGCATCTGTGGAGAACATGGATAGATGACGTCTCACAGAGTGCTGGAGTAACTCAGCGGGTCAGGGATCATCTGTGGAGAACATGGATAGGTGACGTTTCACAGAGTGCTGGAGTAACTCAGCGGGTCAGGCAGCATCTGTGGAGAACATGGTTGGGTGACGTTTCACAGAGTGCTGGAGTAACTCAGCGGGTCAGGCAGCATCTGTGGAGAATATGGATGGGTGACGTTTCACAGAGTGCAGGAGTAACTCAGCGGGTCAGGCAGCATCTGTGGAGAACATGGTTGGGTGACGTTTCACAGAGTGCTGGAGTAACTCAGCGGGTCAGGCAGCATCTGTGGAGAACATGGATGGGTGACGTTTCACAGAGTGCTGGAGTAACTCAGCGGGTCAGGCAGCATCTGTGGGGAACATGGATAGGTGACGTTTCACAGAGTGCTGGAGTAACTCAGCGGGTCAGGCAGCATCTGTGGAGAACATGGATAGGTGACGTTTCACAGAGTGCTGGAGTAACTCAGCGGGTCAGGCAGCATCTGTGGAGAACGTGGATGGGTGACGTTTCACAGAGTGCTGGAGTAACTCAGACTATTCCCTATCCTTGTTCTCCAGGGATGAGTCAAGAGTCCAGAGTGTTTTATTGTCATTATGTGCCAGACAGAACAATGACATCCTGAGACAGACACGTAGAACAATATGGAAAAAACATAGAAATAGAAAAATAGGAGCAGGAGGAGGCCATTCGGCCCTTCGAGCCAGCACCGCCATTCAATGTGATCATGGCTGATCATCTTCTCCATACCCCTTGAGTCCTTTAGCCCTCAGAACTAAATCTAACTCTCTCTTGAAAACATCCAGTGAATTGGCCTCCACTGCCTTCTGTGGCAGAGAATTCCACAGATTCACAACTCTGGGTGAAAACGTTTTTCCTCACCTCAGTCCTAACTGTATGTGTTTGTGTGTCTGAAGAAGGGTTTCGGCCCGAAACGTTGCCTATTTCCTTCGCTCCGTAGATGCTGCTGCACCCGCTGAGTTTCTCCAGCACTTTTGTCTACCTCCTAAATGGCCTACCCCTTATTCTTAAACTGTGACCCGTGGTTCTGGACCCCCCCAACACCGGGAACATTTTTCCATATCCAGCCTGTCCAATCCCTTAAGAATGTTTTATGTTTCTATAAGATACTCTCTCATCCTTCTAAATTCCAGTGAATACCAGCCTAGTCAACCCATTCTTTCATCATATGTCAATCCCGTCATCCCAGGAATTAACCTGGTGAACCCACGCTGCACTTCCTCAGTAGCAAGGATGTCCTTCTTCAAATTAGGAGACCAAAACTGCACACAATACGCCAGGTGTGGTCGCATCAGGGCCCTGTACACTTTAAAATGATGAGAGGGATAGACAGAGTTGATGTGGACAAGCTTTTCCCTTTGAGAATATAGGGAAGATTCAAACAAGAGGACATGACTTTAGAATTAAGGGACAGAAGTTTAGGGGTAACATGAGGGGGAACTTCTTTACTCAGAGAGTGGTAGCGGTGTGGAATGAGCTTCCAGTGGAAGTGGTGGCGGCAGGTTCGTTGGTATCATTTAAAAATAAATTGGATAGGCATATGGATGAGAAGGGTATGGAGGGTTATGGTATGAGTGCAGGCAGGTGGGACTAAGGGAAAAAAGTTGTTCGGCACGGATTTGAAGGGCCGAGATGGCCTGTTTCCGTGCTGTAATTGTTATATTGTTATATAGTGCATGGTGAAGCCAGTAAAGACCAATACAAAGATAGTCCGAGGGTCACCAATGAGGTAGATAGTAGTTCCGCACTACTCTTTAGAATGCTGGCCTTAAATCTTCTTCCCAAATGATGAAGACAGGTTTCGTGACATGCCTCATTAAGCCTCCCTTTCCTCTGACAATAGACAATAGGTGCAGGAGTAGGCCATTCAGCCCTTCGAGCCAGCACCGCCATTCAATGTGATCGTGGCTGATCATCCCCAATCAGTACCCCGTTCCTGCCTTCTCCCCATATCCCCTGACTCCGCTATCTTTAAGACCCCTATCTAGCTCTCTCTGAAAGTATCCAGAGAACCGCCCTCTGAGGCAGAGAATTCCACAGACTCACAACTCCCTGTGTGAAAAAGTGTTTCCTCATCTCCATTCTAAATGGCTTACTCCTTATTCTTAAACTGCGGCCCCTGGTTCTGGACCCCCCCCCCCAACATCGGGAACATGCTTCCTGCCTCTAGCGTGTCCAAGCCCTTAATAATCTTACATGTTTCAAAAAGATCCCCTCTCGCCATTCTGTGATGAAATCATTTCCTGGGGTTCATCATTGACTGCATAAAGATATAAATGATTTTGTAGACCGAGGTCAGTGGGTGTATGGAAAGAGCTGTCGGAGGAGGCAGTCGGGGCAGGTATTACGTATAACAACAGCTATGGATACATGGAAAGGTTTGAAGGGATATGAGTCAAGGGCGAGTAGATGGGGCTAGTGTAGATGGGGCATGCCGGTCGGCATGGATGAGTTGGGCCTGTTTCGGTGATGTTTCTGGGAATCGATGATTCTATCATACAAGAAACTGCAAATGCCGCAGATACAAGGAACTAGTAAAATGCGTTTGCTGGTTTCAACCCATCAAACTCTCACACTTAGATTAAACGAAATAGCATTGGTTGACTGTCAGCACGTTTTTATCCTGCAGGAGTTTTATAAAATGTGGTCTCCATTCATTGATTATTTAAAGGGGCAGCTGAGCTCAACATTGTAACTCAATAAGTACCCTGGTGAGGGATTACAGACCAGTTAGTCTAACATCGGTAGTGGGGAAACTGCTAGAGTCAGTTATTAAAGATGGGATAGCAGCACATTTGGAAAGTGGTGAAATCATTGGACAAAGTCAGCATGGATTTACGAAAGGTAAATCATGTCTGACGAATCTTGTGGAATTTTTCGAGGATGTAACTAGTAGCGTGGATGGGGGAGAACCAGTGGATGTGCTGTATCTGGACTTCCAGAAGGCTTTCGACAAGGTCCCACATAAGCGATTAGTATATAAACTTAAAGCATATGGCATTGGGGGTTCAGTATTGATGTGGATAGAGAACTGGCTGGCAAACAGGAAGCAAAGAATAGGAGTTAACGGGTCGTTTTCACAATGGCAGGCAGTGACTAGTGGGGTACCGCAAGGCTCAGTGCTGGGACCCCAGCTATTTACAATATACATAAATGATCTGGATGTGGGAATTGAAGGCAATATCTCCAAGTTTGCGGATGACACTAAGCTGGGGGGCAGTGTTAGCTGTGAGGAGGATGCTAGGAGAATGCAAGGTGACTTGGATAGGCTGGGTGAGTGGGCAAATGTTTGGCAAAAAGTGGATAAATGTGAGGTTATCCACTTTGGTGGCAAAAATAGGAAAACCGACTACTATCTAAATGGAGGCCGATTAGGAAAAGGGGAGATGCAGCGCGACCTGGGTGTCATGGTACACCAGTCATTGAAAGTAGGCATGCAGGTACAGCAGGCTGTGAAGAAAGCCAATGGTATGTTAGCTTTCATAGCAAAAGGATTTGAGTATAGGAGCAGGGAGGTTCTACTTCAGTTGTATAGGGTCTTGGTGAGGCCACACCTGGAGTATTGCGTACAGTTCTGGTCTCCAAATCTGAGGAAGGACATTATTGCCATAGGGGGAGTGCAGCGAAGGTTCACCAGACTGATTCCTGGGATGTCAGGACTGTCTTATGAACAAAGACTGCATAGACTCGGTTTATACTCTCTAGAATTTAGGAGATTGAGAGGGGATCTTATAGAAACTTACAAGATTCTTAAGGGGTTGGACAGGCTAGATGCAGGAAGATTGTTCCCGATGTTGGGGAGGCCCAGGACAAGGGGTCACAGCTTAAGGATAAGGGGGAAATCCTTTAGGACCGAGATGAGAAGAATTTTTTTCACACAGAGAGTGGTGGGTCTCTGGAACTCTCTGCCGCAGAGGGTAATTGAGGCCAGTTCATTGGCTATATTTAAGAGGGAGTTAGATGTGGCCCTTGTGGCTAAGGGGATCAGAGGGTATGGAGAGAAGGCAGGTACGGGATACTGAGTTGGATGATCAGCCATGATCACAATGAATGGCGGTGGAGGCTCGAAGGGCCGAATGGCCTACTCCTGCACCTAATTTCTATGTTTCTACGTTTCTATGATTAGATGAAAAGATGTATTCTGGGATTTGTATACACGTCTCTATAGATATTGTTATGTGAAATTGCTCCATTCATCGTTAAGATGTATTCTTTATTTTTTTATATTATAATAATTGTTTTTTCTTCTTATTTGTTTATTTTTATAATTTTTAATTTTTTTAATTTTTTTTTTTTTTTTTTCTAAATGTTTTTTTTTTCTTTTATATAATCATCATTATTTAATCACCATCTCTTGATTATTGATCTATACTTTAACTTCCTTTGCCGCTCCGTTACCTTCCAAACAAAAAACCAGAAGCATACATAAATTATTCCGTAACATCTGTACAATTTTTGTGACAAGTTTAATTTGTGTTGGACGAATCGTTATACTTTAGACAATATGAATTGCTTCGAATAAAAGTATATTTAAAAAAAAGGAGTTTTATAAAATGATGAGAGGCATGGAGAGAGAAGACAATATGCATGGAGAGAGGAAGTGGACTGGACTTTGCTGCCTTCCCTCACCGTGGGAACCATTGTGGGGGGGATGGTTTTAATGTTTTAAGTTAAATTCGTTACTGTTGTGTTTTTTTTTTACTGGTGTGCTGCAGATGGCTCTGGAGGCGAGAGTGAACGCTGGCGCAGTTGGCTGCCGCTGGTCTCTCTCCGAGTTGCGCATTGTTGCTGCGTATGTTGTTTTTGTTTCATGCTTGTGTTAATTGTAAGGTGGCCTTGAGAGTCCTGAAAGGCGCCCTATAAATAAAATGTAATATTATTATTATTAATATAGACTGTGGACGTTGGGAGGTCAAGTTGCAGTTGTATAAGACATTGGTGAGGCCGCATTTAGAGCGTTGTGTTCAGTTCTGGGCACCGCGTTATGGGAAAGATGTTGTCAAGCTGGAAAGGGTACAATCGAAGAATAAAGGGCCACAGTCTAAGAATCAAAGGGAGGCCAAGTGGAAAGGGAGATTAGAAAAAAGCGTTTTCACCCAGAGAGTTGTGAATTTGTGGAATTCTCTGCCACTGAAGGCAGTGAATGGATTTAAAAGAGAGTTAGATAGAGCTCTTTGGGCCCTAGCGGAATCAAGGGATATGGGGTGAAGGCAGGCACAGGTTATTGATTGTGGATGATCAGCCATGATCACAATGAATGGGCTTGTTTGATGGGCTGAATGGCCTAATTCTGTCCCTAGGGCTTATAACCATATAACCATACAACAATTACAGCACGGAAACAGGCCTTCTCGGCCCTTCCAGTCCATGCTGGCCATTTATTTTCCCCTAGTCCCATCTACCTGCACACAGACCATACCCCTCCATTCCCTTCCCGTCCATATACCTATCCACTTTACTTTTAACAGTATGAACTTATATACGAGACGTCAGTAAGTGCAGATGAGGTGTTGGAAGACTGGAGGGTGGCAAATGTTCAAGACGGGGTGCAGGGAAAAGCCTTTGGGAACTCCAGGCCAGTGAGCCTAAAGGGGCTGTCCCACTGTGGCGAGTTCAGAAGAGTTTAGGAGAGTTTGAAAAAATGTCATGTTCAAGACCTCCTTCGACTATGTAGAAGACCTCCTTCAACCTCCTTCGACTATGTTGAAGACCAGCTTCGACTAGCTTCGGGAAAATTGGACACCGAATAGTGGAGAGTGAAGACGACCTCCTTCGATCTCCTTCGACTATGATGAAGACTATCTACGACTATCTTCGACTACCCTTAATTACCTATGAATAACATGCCGATTTACTACGACCTACTTCGACTAAACCTACGAGAAAAAAAAAAGAAAATATTTTTTCCATGGGGACTACTCGTGGGCATTTTTCAACATGTTGAAAAAAAAGCAGAGACCTAGCTGAGGCCTCGAGTACGCGGGGACTACTCTCGGGCATGAAGTAGAGTAGCAAAGACCTCTTAGGACCTCGTGTCGACCATGTTGTAGGACACGACCATGTTCTGCCGCTCCCCGTGTGCGTGACTTTGGCGCCTTTCAGGCGGGGGCGTGTTTAAAGTGCCGTTTATCCCCAGACAGCCCAAGTCGATCCATGTCGGGCGATTTCGTCGCTAAAGAGAAATCGCTCCGACATTTCATTCATGAAGCTATTTTTAAACTACGCTAGATTATTTATTAACTAGAGTAGTTTAAAAATCATCTTCTAAAGCTCTGAACGGTGACAGCGGAACGGACCTAACGTAGGGGAGAAAATAAAGTGCACAGTTTATTTTTACATAAAAACTTGGTTTTTAGGAAGGCTTTAATCACACTTTCATGTTGCGAAATGGGGACAAAAAAAATGTATGAACCGGCAGTGTTTTTCATACCAACTTCACCACAAACCGCAACGTTCTAATCCACCGTGTTCCACTAAAACCCACTCGCTAGTTGATTTAAATGGACATTAATTTACAGGCATTAAACACTAAATTCCTTCCATTTGGCCCAGAAATTCATGAAAATGAGATTTAAAAATCATGTAATATTGTGAATTATTGTGTGAATGTTATTTGGACACTTAGGCAATTTAAAAATGTTTATCTTTTCTTAAGAAATGGATAGATGTTTAGATTTAGTAATTGAATTTTGTAATAAGCTACAATTAGGTAACTAATTATATGCTTTAATTTCAGGTCATCCAAGTAAGATTGTTTCATATTTGTTTCAGAATGCTTCAATCTATAATAACTGAAAATTTCATTGAGTTCTCTTAATTTTTAAGAAAGTTATTGGCTTTTGGCTGTCCTAGATCACAGCTTTTGAGTTAAGTCAATGGAAAGGCAATGGGGAACAAGATGCTAATTTCCGTGTATGAAAATGGCCATAACTTTCTTAATACTGAAGATATGAAAGTGAATTAGGCGTCAAATTAAACTTCTTTTTATGCTTTATCTGATGGGATAAATTGCAGACTTGATTTCTAAAATCTCAAAATTTTGTAACATTGCTACATGTTGCGAGTATGAGTCGAGGGCAAACGCGTCAGAACTCGCGGATTAGGTCGCCGCAATGGGACAGGCCCCTGTGGTTGGAACGTTACTAGAGAGTATTCTGAGGGATGGCATTTACATACATTGTGATCAAATGGCTTTAACCCAACACTGTTTACTCCATAACTCTCCCCAGCAACCGCAAACAAGTGGAGATTGCATAAAACATAGCAGAGTCATTGCACTTGGGAAATAAGGTGAATCATCTTCCTGTGAAGAAAACAACAACAGATCTAAAGTGTTACATTATACATTGGCCTGTCCATGCCTGGAAGTCAGGCTGCGGCCATTTTGAATGCTGAAATATGATTGTCTTTACCGGTTGGGCCCAGTCTGGTTGAAGGAAACTAGAATGAAGAAGTAGAAGATGGTTCGGACTTGGCTATTGTCTTGAAGAACTCCAGCAACGTGACCTTGAGGCTGGAAGGTTGTCCACCAACAACCAGAAATATATTCTGTGTGAGGCCTCACTGGAATTCAGAAGGATGAGGAGGGACCTCAAGGAAACTAAAGACCCTGTCCCACTTGGTGATTTTTTTCAACGACTGCCGGCGTCATATCAGTGTCGCCAAAAGATTTTGAACGTTTCAAAATCCAGCGGCAACTAAAAAAATGTCACGACACTTGAAAAAACGCCGCGCGTCAATACGCCATCACGCCGTGTCACCACCGCATCACGCTGCAAATTTTTCGGTGAGCTGACAAGTCAGTCAATGATGCCGGCAGTCGCCGTAAAAATCGCCATGTGGGACAGGCCCTTGACCGAATAGCGAAAGACCATGATCGGCCATTGGGTTGAGAAGGAATGATAGGTCAGACATGGTTGAATGGTGGAGTATACTTGATGGGCCCTTTGGCCTAAATACTGCTCCAACAAATCCGCAAAAGACAGTAGTTTCCCTTCTCATTTTGGGAAGTTTAGTTTAGTTTAGAGATGCAGGATGGAAACAGACCCTTCGGCCCACCGGGTCCGTGCCGACCATTACCACTCTCCCACACAGACACACACTAGGGCCAAAGCCAATTATCCTGCAAACCTGCACGTCTTTGGAAGTGTGGGAGTAAACCGGAGATTCTGGAGAAAACCCACGCAGGTCTCGGGGAGAACGTACAAACACCGTACAGACAGCGCCCGTAGTCGGGATCAAACCCGGGGTCTCCGGCGCCGTAAGTAAGGCAGTAACTCTGCCACTGCACCACCATGCCACCCGTTACGCCGTTCCTTCCACTTGATGCCTTTGTTCATCTTCCTGACGCTCCTCAACCCCACCCTCTCTCCAAATGCAAATAGATCGGAGTTTAAGTTTTAATTTTAATCTCCCCCGAGGGTCAGGTTTAATTAGCTTCTGTTACTCCACTGAACGACACCTTGTGATGCATCTATGGCATGCACTGTATTGTACAATGTTTCCACCCCATAGACTGTGGTAACACACAGAGAAATCCTCAATTTGAAATTCATCAATCAGCATTTATCAATTCATCCTTTAAGAATTTTATATGTTTCTATAAGATCTCCTCTGGGAATTATAGGCCAGTTAGCCTAAAGGGCCTGTCCTACCAGCATCCGACTCCACGCGATGAGCGCGATCAAACTGGAAGCGGGGGTCGGGTGATCCCCTGTACAGGGCCGTTCCCACCAGCATGCGCCTGCATGCGGCAAGCGCGACCAAACCGGCAGCGAGGGCCGCGCGGAGGTCGGGTGAGTGGCGCAATGCGGCGCAAAGTGAGGCGAACTTGGAGCGAAGTCTTAAAGGTAAGTTCACCAGGACAGAGAGGGACACACAGAGAGGGGCACAGAGGCACACACACACACACAGAGGGCCACGGAGCCACACACATAGAGGGTCATGGAGGCACCTACTGAGAGGGTCACGGAGGCATGACGTCGAGGTGGTGTGTAATGCGTCGAGGCGACTGCGCGCCGACAAGCCGCTGCCGCGCGGAATTTTTGAACATGGTCAGTTTTTCAGAGCCCCGCGCGATGTCGGGACGAACTCCGCACAATTCCGCACGGCTCCGGCGATTGAAGTGGGACCGGCCCCGCGACGCCGGACGGCTCAAGCGACCACGTTAGGTCGCGCTCATCGCATGGAGTTGCATGCTGGTGGGACAGGTCCTTTAGATCGGCAGTGGGGAAGATGCTGGTGTCGTTTATTAAAGATGTTATAGCAGCGCATTTGGAAAGCAGTGACAGGATCGGGCAAAGTCAGCGTGGATTTATGAAGGGAAATCATGCTTGACTAATCTTCAGAAATATTTTGAGGATGTAACAAGTAGAATGGATTAGAGAGCGCCAGTGGATGTGGTGTATCTTGACTTTCAAAAAGCCTTTGACAAGGTCCCACACAAGACATTAGTGTGCAAAAATAGACCACATGGTATTGGGGGTAGGGTATTGACCTGGATAGAGACAGGACCTGGTTGGCAGACAGGAAGCAAAGAGTAGGAATTAACGGGTCCTTTTCAGAATGGCAGGCAGTGCCTAGTGGGGTGCCGCATGGCTCGGTGCTGGGACCCCAGTTATTTACAATATACAATAACGATTTAGATGAGGGATTTAAATGTGACCTCCAAGTTTGCAGATGACAAACAGCCGGGTGGCAGTGTGAGCTGCGAGGAGGATGCTATGAGGCTGCAGGGTGACTTGGAGAGGTTGGGTGAGTGGGCAGATGCAGTTTAATGTGGATAAATGTGAGGTTATCCACTTTGGTGGCAAGAACAGGAAGGCAGATTATTATCTGAATGGTGTCAGATTAGGAGAAGGGGAGATGCAACGAGGCCTGGGTGTGCTGGTACATCAGTCACTGATGTACAAGCATGCAGGTGTAGCAGGCAGTAAAGAAAGCTAATGGCATGTTGGCCTTCATTGCGAGAGGATTTGAGTTTAGGAGCATGGAGGTCCTACTGCAGTTGTACGGGGCTCTGGTGAGACCACACCTGGAGTATTGTGTGCAATTTTGGTCTCCTAATTTGAGGATAGTTAGTGTGCGGGGATCACTGGTCGGCACGGACTCGGCCGATGGGCCTGTTTCCATGCTGTGTCTCGGAACTAAACTTTAAGTTTAACTAAGAACTAAGCTAAAAGTTGTTTTGTGCATGCTATCCAAACAGATCACAAAACCTTTGCACAAAGCACCAAGGCAAATACCTTGTATGGGTGTCATGGTACACCAGTCATTGAAAGTAGGCATGCAGGTGCAGCAGGCAGTGAAGAAAGCGAATGGTATGTTAGCTTTCATAGCAAAAGGATTTGAGTATAGGAGCAGGGAGGTTCTACTTCAGTTCTATAGGGCCTTGGTGAGACCACACCTGGAGTATTGCGTACAGTTCTGGTCTCCAAATCTGAGGAAGGACATCATTGCCATAGAGGGAATGCAGAGAAGGTTCACCAGACTGATTCCTGGGATGTCAGGACTGTCTTATGAACAAAGACTGCACAGACTCGGTTTTATACTCTCTAGAATTTAGGAGATTGAGAGGGGATCTTATAGAAACTTACAAAATTCTTAAGGGGTTGGACAGGCTAGATGCAGGAAGATTGTTCCCGATGTTGGGGAGGTCCAGGACAAGGGGTCACAGCTTAAGGATAAGGGAGAAATCCTTTAGGACCGAGATGAGAAGGACTTTTTTCACACAGAGAGTGGTGGGTCTCTGGAACTCTCTGCCACAGAGGGTAGTTGAGGCCAGTTCATTGGCTATATTTAAGAGGGAGTTAGATGTGGCCCTTGTGGCTAAGGGGATCAGAGGGTATGGAGAGAAGGCAGGTATGGGATACTGAGTTGGATGATCAGCCATGATCATATTGAATGGCGGTGCAGGCTCGAAGGGCCGAATGGCCTACTCCTGCACCTAATTTCTATGTTTCTATGTTTGTATGTATACATATTTGGCTAATAAAATTTCTTCAATTCAACTTATTTAAATTATTCAATTCAATTTAATCAGGTCATACTCAAGTGCGATAGGTTTAGTAAATGGAAAGGTTTAGATCTGAGACAGCACTTGGAGCCATGGTGGGCCAAAGGGCCTGTTTCCGCACTGTGTCTCTGAACTAAAAATTAAACTCAGCAGTCCGAAGAAGGGTTTGGGCACGAAACGTTGCCTATTTCCTTCACTCCATAGATGCTGCCGCACCCGCTGGGTTTCTCCAGCATTTTTGTCTACCTTCAATTTTCCAGCATCTGCAGTTCCTTCTTGAACACATAAACTCAGCAAGTCCGGCAGCAGGACATGGCCTGGTGACATTTTGGGTCGGGACCCATCTTCAGACCTTCGGACCATGTTCTCCAGAGATGCTGGCTGACCCGATGAGTTACTCCAGCACTTTATGTCCTCTTCTTGATTCCTGGGATGTTCCCAGGTTGATGGAGATTCCTGGGATGTCAGGACTTTCATATGAGGAAAGAGTGGATAGACTCGGCTTGTACTCGCTGGAATTTAGAAGATTGAGGGGGGATCTTATAGAAACTTACAAAATTCATAAGGGGTTGGACAAGCTAGATGCTGGAAGATTGTTCCCGATGTTGGGGGAGTCCAGAACAAGGGGTCACAGTCTAAGGATAAGGGGGAATTCCTTTAGGACCGAGATGAGGAAAACATTCTTTACACAGAGAGTGGTGAATCTCTGGAATTCTCTGCCACAGAAGGTAGTTGAGGCCAGTTCATTGGCTATATTTAAGAGGGCGTTAGATGTGGCACTTGTGGCTAAAGGGATCAGGGGGTATGGAGAGAAGGCAGGTACGGGATACTGAGTTGGATGATCAGCCATGATCACATTGAATGGCGGTGCAGGCTCGAAGGGCCGAATGGCCAACTCCTGCACCTATTTTTCTATGTTTCTATGTTTCTTTTTAAAGCCAGCATCTGCAGTTCCTTACATCCACATAGATAAATGAAAGGCTATGTTGAACGGACATACTTTATTTGAAAGACTATTCTGCTGAAGGAGGTTTGGTTTGACTGCCAGAGAGAGTCTGGTGTTTTTTCACTTGCAGTTACGGTTCTACTGCTTTGAATAGTGTAGAGTTATCTATGAACCTCCAACGAAACAGTAAAATATATGTAAATTGGTGAAAAAGCAACCAGGTGCTTCAAAATGTTATGTTTTCTGCTTTAACCCTTCCACTGCCTTGCGGCTGGTAACATCAGGACCAGAGGTCACCGCCTCAGAATGAAAGGACATTCATTTAGGAAGGAGATGAGGAGGAGTTTCTTTTAGTCGGGGGGTGGTGAATCTGTGGAATTCATTGGAGAGGGTCCAGAGGAGGCTTACAAGAATAGGTTAGCCTATGTTGAGCGTTTGTCAGCACTGGGCCTGTACTCGCTGGAGATTAGAAGAATAAGGGGGGGACTTCATTGAAACTTACCGAACAGTGAAAGGCTTGGATAGAGTGGATGTGGAGAGGACGTTTCCGTTGGCGGGAGAGTCCAGGACCAGAGGTCACAGCCACAGAATTAAAGGACATTCCTGTAGAAAAGAGATGAGGAGGAGTTTCTTTAGTCAGAGGGTGGTGAATCTGTGGAAATAATTGCCGCAGAAGGCTGTGGAGGCCAAATAAATGGATATTTTTAAGTTAGATAGATTATTGATTAGTACGGTTGTCAGGGGTTACGGGGAGAAGGCAGAAGAGCGGAGCTGAGAGGCAGAGGTAGATCAGCCATGATTGGATGGCAGAGTAGACTTGATGGGCCGAATGGCCTAAAGGGGCTATCCCATTGTGTGAGCTAATTCAAGAGTTCTCCCAAGTTTTCCCTGATTCGAACTCGGAGAATTACGGTAATAGACAATAGACAACAGGTGCAGGAGTAGGCCATTCGGCCCTTCGAGCCAGCACCGCCATTCAATGTGATCATGGCTGATCATCCCCAATCAGTACCCCGTTCCTGCCTTCTCCCCATATCCCCTGACTCCGCTATCTTTAAGAGCCCTATCTAGCTCTCTCTTGAAAGCATCCAGAGAACCGGCCTCCACCGCCCTCTGAGGCAGAGAATTCCACAGACTCACCACTCTGTGTGAAAAAGTGTTTCCTCGTCTCTGTTCTAAATGGCTTACTCCTTATTCTTAAACTGTGGCCCCTGGTTCTGGACTCCCCCAACATCGGGAACATGTTTCCTGCCTCTAATGTGTCCAAGCACTTAACAATCTTATATGTTTCAATGAGATCCCCTCTCATCCTTCTAAACTCCAGAGTGTACAAGCCCAGCCGCTCCATTTTCTCAGCATATGACAGTCCAGCCGTCCCGGGAATTAACCTTGTAAACCTACGCTGCACTCCCTCAATAGCAAGAATGTCCTTCCTCAAATTAGGGGACCAAAACCGCACATGATACTTCAGATGTGTTCTCACTAGGGCTCTGTACAACTGCAGAAGGACCTCTTTGCTCCTATATTCAATTCCTCTTGTTATAAAAGCCAATTCGCTTTCTTCACTGCCCGCTGTGCCTGCATGCTTACTTTCATACCGCTCGTAGGTACTCGGGGCTCTCGTGGACATTTTTCAACATGTTGAAAAACCTTCACGAGTCTTCACGAGCTTACCGCGTTTCCCGAGTACCTGCCGTTAGCGTTACGAGCCGCGTAGAGACGTCCCCGAGCTCCGACGTACCCGCTACGTACATTCTACGTAATTACCACGAGTTTGATTTTGTTTTAAACTCGGGAGAGCTCTTGAATGAACTCGTACAGTGGGACAGGCCTTTAATTCTGCTGCTATCACTTATGGACATCAGATCGCTTTATGTTTCTATCTATTGGAAGCACTTAGAGTGGTATAAAGTAATTTAGATGTTATTTCATCATCTCTCATTAACGTCCCACGATTACCCCCTCTCCCTCTCAGCCTTGCCCTCTCGCTCCCCACCCAACTCATCCGCAATCTCTTCTGAAGGCAGTGATTTTTTGACGTAATTAATTCAACAGCTCAATGTGCTCTCCGCAAAGCTGAGGTGAAGCTGTGGTTGCCAAGATAAACTAATCTTATCTGAAAGAATTTCCCTCAAAGGATTATACAGATAGTGCAGGTTTGGATGGATGTGGGCCAAACGCATGCTGAGACATGTTGGTCAGTGTGGGCAAGTTGGGCCGAAGGGCCCCTTTCCATGCTGTATCACTCTGTGACTCCATAATTCTAGCAGACTCCTCAGGCAAGATCTTCCCTTTCACAAAACCGTGCTGACTTTGGCTTATTTTATGTTCAAAGGTGCCTGTCCCACTTTCACGACCTAATTCACGACCTCTGCCGAGTTTGGACTTGACTCATACTCGCAGCATGGCCGTTGTTAGGTACTTCCCCCCCCCCCCCCCCCCCCCTCCTGTTGAATACTGTACTCACCTGTCTGTATCTCTGCAGGCCGTGGCTGGGAGCCAGGAATCAAGGGGTTAACAGCTTCTGTACCCGATTGGCCCAGCAACATCAGATGACTCATTGGGAGCTTTCAGAGGCAGAAGCTCCCAGAATTCTCTCTCTCTTCAAGATAGATCTCTGGAGGAAGAGGTGCCGGGCTGATCTGCATGAGGCCTGGCCGCATGGCACTGCACTTTGTATATTTGTGATTACTTTTGTAAATTAATGTTCTATTGGGACGGAAGGGATGACCTGAGAGTTTTCGGGTATTTTTGGTTGTAGAGTTAGGGCTATATAGGCAGTTTAGAGTCTTCGGTCCGACGGTCCATTAAGGGCTGGCTGGAGCACCATTATATATTATTTTATAGCCAATTCTGGTCCCTGACCGTGTTCTTTAAAATCAGGTTCGGGTTTTGTTTAGTGTTACAAATTAAAGACTTTTTTTAATATAAACTTGACCCTGGTTTTTGATTTGTTACGCGACTCTGAGGAACCAGCCTTTGGGTCGTAGGTAGGTTGTAGGCACTCGTGGCATCAAGTAGGTCGGGGAGTTTTTTCAACGTGATAAAAAATGTCCACGAGTAAAAAAGGTTGTGAATTAGGTCGTGAAAGTGGGACAGGCCCTTAACAAAGAACTGCAGATGCTAGAAAAAATAGAAGGAAGAAAAAAAAATGCTGGAGAACCTCAGCGGGTGAGGGAGAGAAGGAATAGGTGACATCACCCATTCCTTCTAACCATAGCTCACCCGCTGAGGTTCTCCAGCATTTTTTGTCGACCTTTGCCTTATTTTATTGTGGGCATATAACAATTACAGCACGGAAACAGGCCCTCTCGGCCCTTCCAGTCCGTGCCGACCATTTATTTTCCCCTAGTCCCATCTACCTGCACTCTGACCATACCCCTCCATTCCCTTCCCGTCCATATACCTATCCACTTTACTTTTAAATGTTAAATCGATCCTGCCTCCACCACTTCTGCTGGAAGATAGAAACATAGAACATAGAAATTAGGTGCAGGAGGAGGCCATTCGGCCCTTCGAGCCTGCCCCGCCATTCAATATGATCGTGGCTGATCATCCAACTCAGTATCCCGTACCTGCCTTCTCTCCATACCCTCTGATCCCCTTAGCCACAAGGGCCACATCTAACTCCCTCTTAAATATAGCCAATGAACTGGCCTCTGTGGCAGAGAGTTCCAAACACCCACCACTCTCTGTGTGAAAAAAGTCCTTCTCATCTCGGTCCTAAAGGATTTCCCCCCTTATCCTTAAGCTGTGACCCCTTGTCCTGGACCTCCCCAACATCGGGAACAATCTTCCTGCATCTAGCCTGTCCAACCCCTTACGTTACAGAGAAAGGTTGAACAAGTTAGGCCTTTATTCTTAGGAGATCATTCCACACAGCCACCACCCTCTGAGTAAAGAAGTTCCCCCTCATGTTACCCCTAAACTTCTGTCCCTTAATTCTCATGTCTTGCCCTCTCGTTTGAATCTTCCCTACCCTCAATGGGAAAAGCTTATCCACGTCAACTCTGTCTATCCCTTTCATCATTTTAAAGACCTCAATCAAGTCCCCCCTTAACCTTCTGCGCTCCAAAGAATAAAGACCTAACTTGTTCAACCTTTCTCTGCAACTTAGTTGCTGGAACCCAGGCAACATTCTAGTAAATCTCCTCTGTGCTCTCTCTATTTTGTTGACTTGCAAGTACTCAGAAACCTCGTCCTTTATAATGGGCTCCACAATCTTACCTACCACTGAATAGCATTTCGTGCAAGATAAAGTCCGATTAAAGATAGTCCACGGGTCACCATTAAGGTAGATAGTAACTCAGGACTGTTCAGTACCTGACCATTAATAGTTCAGTTAGTCAGTTTAGTCTAGTTTATTGTCACGTGTACCGAGGTACAGTGAAAAGCTTTTGTTGCGGGCTAACCAGTCAGCGGAAAGACAAGACATGATTACAGTCGAGCCGTCCACAGTGTACGGATACACGATAAGGGAATAACGTTTAGTGCAAGGTAAAACCAGCAAAGTCTGATCAAAGATAGTCCGAGGGTCTACAATGAGGTAGATAGTAGTTTGGCACTGGGGGTTACACAAAAAGCTGGAGAAACTCAGCGGGTGCAGCAGCATCGAAGGAGCGAAGGAGATAGGCGACGTTTCGGGTCGAGACCCTTCTTCAGAAGTTCGGCACTGCTCTCCAGTAGTGGTGGGATGATTCAGCCAACTGTACAGTCATGTGCATCTAATCTTCAACTGGAAACAACTTTGCACCCACTATATGGGTGGTGAATCAGTGGAATTCTTTGGTGGCCATCAGTGGATATATTTAAGGCAGAGGTAGAGAGATTCTTGATGAGTCTGGGTGTCAGAGGTTACGGGGGGAAGGGAGGAGAATGGGGTTCAGAGGGAGAGATAGATCAGCCATGATTGAATGGCAGAGTAGACTTGATGGGCCGAATGGCCTAATTCTGCTCCTGCCAATTACGATCTTATGATCTGATGTGAAAAAGATCCATCTTCTAGATGCGCTGGGACGCATCCTCAGTGATGTGACCTGGGGTCATCGGGTGTTCCGGGTCTCACAACATCAGACACCCTCGCCCAGGCCACCCAGCCGGGGTTGATCAGGCCCCGACTTGCGTCCCTGCAGCAACCGCCCACGGATCAGCCATCTTAATAACTACTCTGCAGGGGTTGGGGGACTCTAGTGCGTGGAGGGACTGGGCTCTGTGGGGTGACTCCCGGCCGGGCTCCTCCTGCGTCTCACCAGGTTCAAAGCCTGTGCGCTCGCTGCACCTCTTTCTCCTTCTCCGAGCATTTCATTCTCGCCTGATGGATGTTCAGGCCACGATGGTTCATTAGGCCTTTCTGTGGCTTTGTTGGGTGTCTTTCTCACAGACTGAGAAAGACACAGACTGGGGTGCTAACCCAGCCTCTCCCGGGTGCCGTCTTTCCGTGCCGTCAACAGTCTCTCCAGTAGTCACCAAACTAAATGGCCAGACTGTAAGCTAAAATCTTCACAAGTTATTTGATTCCTTCTGTAATGTAGCAAATAATGGTGCTCAAACTTACTGCTTTGCTCTTCTTCAAACCCAGCAGTTTTACCCAGACGCTGTCCACAACATTGAGGCATCCCAATGTAAGCGGGGGATAGATTCTGCGCACAAAAGATCTGACATCAGCTCCAAAGTTAAACCCAGAAATCTAACCGGCCGGAGAAGAGAGGGCACAATACTTACATGAATGAAAATGTTAGAACAGCAGTAGAGTTGCTGCCTTAAGGGCCTGTCCTACAAGCATCCATGCGATGAGCACGACCTAACGTGGTCGCTTGAGCCGTCCGGCGTCGCGGGGCCGGTCCCACTTCGATCGCCGGAGCCGTGCGGAATTGTGCGGAGTTCGTCCTGACATCGCGCGGGGCTCCGAAAAACTGACTATGTTCAAAAATTCCGCTCGGCAACGGTTTGTCGGCTCGCTGTCGCCTCGACGCATTACACACCGCCTCAACGTCGTGCCTCCGTGAACCTATCTGTAGGTGTCTCCGTGACCCTCTATGTGTGTGGCTCCGTGGCCCTGTGTGTGTGTGTCTCTGTGCCCCTCTGTGTGTGCCCCTCTCTGTCCTGGCGAACTTACCTTTAAGACTTCGCTCCAAGTTCGCCTAACTTTGCGCCGCGTTGCGCCACTCACCCGACCTCCGCGCGACCCTCGCTGCCGGTTTAGCCGCGCTTGCCGCATGCAGATGCATGGTGGTGGGAACGGCCCAGTACAGGGGATCACCCGACCTCCGCGCGGCCCCCGCTTCTAGTTTGATCGCGCTCATCGCATGGAGTCGGATGCTGGTAGGACAGGCCCTTTACAGCGTCAGAGACCCTGGTTCCATCCTGACTCGGGTGCTGTCTGTACAGAGTTTTGCAGTATTGGAGTACCTGGAGTATCGTGTGCGGTTTTGGTCCCCTAATTTGAGGAAGGACATTCTTGCTATTGAGGGAGTGCAGCATAGGTTCACCAGGTTAATTCCCGGGATGGCGGGACTGTCATATGCTGAGAGAATGGAGCAGCTGGGCTTGTACACTCTGGAGTTTGGAAGGATGAGAGGGAATCTTATTGAAACATATAAGATTGTTAAGGGTTTGGACACGCTCGAGGCAGGAAACATGTTCCCGATATTGGGGGTGTTCAGAACTAGGCTCCACAGTTTAAGAATAAGGGGTAGGCCATTTAGAACGGAGACGAGGAAACACTTTTTCACACAGAGAGTTGTGAGTCTGTGGAATTCTCTGCCTCAGAGGGCGGTGGAGGCCGGTTCTCTGGATCCTTTCAAGAGAGAGTTAAATAGGGCTCTTAAAGATAGCGGAGTCAGGAGATATGGGGAGAAGGCAGGAACGGGGTACTGATTGGGTATGATCAGCCATGATCACATTGAATGGCGGTGCTGGTTCGAAGGGCCGAATGGCCTACTCCTGCACCTATTGTCTATTGTCTATTGCTTTGTACGTTCTCTCCGTGACCGAGTGGTTTTTCTCCGGGTGCTCTGGTTTCCCCCCACAATCCAAAGACGTGCAGGTTTGATAGTCCGAGGGTCTCCAATGAGGTAGATAGTAGGTCAGGACTGCTCTCTAGTTATTGGTCGGGTGGTGCAGTTGCCCAGTTAATAGCCTTCAGTAAATTGTCGACTCGTGCAGAGGAGTGAACTAGTTAGTGCACAAGTGATAATTGGGCGGCATGGATTCGATGGGCTGAAGGGCCTGTTTCCATGCTGTATCTCTAAATTAAAACAAAGTAAGCTAATAGGACCTTTGGCTCACAATGTCTGTGCCGAACATCATGCCAAGACCATCACTTAACTATCTGTACATCACACATATCCCTCCATTCCATACATATCCATTTGCCAAGCCACAAGTCTTTTATTGCCACAAATGTAGTTTCAACCACCCGGAGCTCACTCCCCTCTGTAAAAACGTATCCCATACATCACCTTTAAACTTTATCCTTAATGATATGTTGAAGACTTCCTTCGACTATGTAGAAGACCTCCTTTGGCCTCCTTCGACTATGTTGAAGACCAGCCTCGACCAGCTTCGACTAACTTCTGGAAAATTGGACACTGAATAGGGGAGAGTGAAGAAACCTCCTTCGACCTCCCTTCGACTATGATGAAGACTATCTACGACTACCCTCGACTACCTACGGCTAACATGCCGACCTACTACGACTAAACCTTTGAGTAAAAAAAGTGTTGATTTTTTTCCATGGCGGCCTTTTTTAACATATTGAGAAAACGCCGCGTCCTAGCCGAGGCCTCGAGTACGCGGAGACCACTCTCGGGCATGAAGGAGAGTTACGAAGACCTCCTACCACCTCGTGTCGACCATGCTGCGAGTATGAGTCGAGGGCAAACTCGCCAGAACTCGCGGATTAGGTCTCCCAAGTGGGACAGCCCCTTTAAACCTCTAACTTCTACTCTGTGATTTTTCCATCTTGGAGAAAAGAACTCTGACACGTTGCCCTGTGTATGCCTCTCATAATTTTATATACTAATATACACATTTTAATTGTTTCTAACTAAATATATAATCGTATATAAAGCCGCAGCACAGGGAGAACGTGCAAACACCGTGCAGGCAGCACACTCCGGTTGGCCCACCGAGTCCGCGCCGACCAGCGATCCCCGCACACTGGCACTAACCTACACACACTGGGGACAATTTACAATTTTACCAAAGCCAATTAACCTACAAACCTGCACGCCTTTGGAGTGTGGGAGGAAACCGGGGCGCCCGGAGAAAACCCATCCAGGTCACGGGGAGAACGTACAAACTCCGTACAGACAGCGGCCGTAGTCAGGATGGAACCCGGGTCTCTGGCGCTGTGAGGCAGCAACTCTACCGCTGCGCCACCTTTCCGCCCCATGTTTTTCTAATTCTATATTTTTGCACCATGTCTTAGTATTTTGGAACCAGATATTTTCTCCCGTTCTCTGTCTTGTGGAACGTAGGTGCAGGAAATATTTTTATGTTTCTGTGTGTGTCTATATGCCTGAGATGCTGCAGCAAGCAAGGCTTTCATTGTTCCTACAATCCACCTGTCCTTCTATGAATAACAGAAAACTCGACCTAACTTGATGTGACCTGACTTCATAATGAGTCTCAACGGAATCCCAAGGGATCAGAATGGCCTCCAGGTTAATCTTACCCAAATCCCTCACAAGCAATGTTGCAAGTAGCATTGCACTAGTTTAGTTTAGTTTAATTCAGTTTAGAGATGCAGCGCGGAAACAGGCCTTTCCGCCCACCCAGTCTGCGCCGACCAGCGATCCCCACACATTAACACTATCCTACCTGCACACCTACCAGGGACAAGTTACATTTACACCAAGCCCATTAACCTACAAACCTGTACGTCTTTGGAGCGTGGGAGGAAAGCGAAGATCTCGGAGGAAACCCACGTGGTCACAGGGAGAACGTACAAACTACGCACAGACAGCACCCGTAGTCGGGATCGAACCCGGGTCTCGGGCGCAACAAGCTCTGTAAGGCAGCAACTCTACCGCTGCGCCACCGTGACCACCCGGCACTAGTGGGAGAGTCTAGGACCAGAGGGCACAGCCTCAGCATAAAAGGACGCACGTTTAGAAAGGAGATGCGTTGGAATTTCTTTAGTCAGTGGGGAGGTGAATCTGTGGAATTCACTGCCACAGACGGCCAAGTCAATGGATATTTTTAAGGTGGAGACCGATAGATTCTTGATTAGTACAGGTAGCAGGAGAATGGGGTTGAGATGGAGAGATAGATCAGCCATGATTGAATGACGGAATAGACTTGATGGGCCAAATGGCCTAATTCTGATCTGGAAATTTATCAAGTTATGAACTTATGCACAAGCTTGGAAATTTATTTTTCAGGATTTGGGCCTCACTCACAAGTCTTGTATATGTATATTCATAAGTCGACTCATTGCTCATCGTAAGGTGTTGTTGATACGGAATGAGTAGATGATTGATTCGGATTGATTCGAATGAGAGCTCTTGATTCGGAATGATTCGGACTGTTAAAATTGTACAAATTGTACAAGGCATTGGTGAGACCAATTCTGGAGTATGGTGTACAATTTTGGTCGCCTAATTATAGGAAGGATGTCAACAAAATAGAGAGAGTACAGAGGAGATTTACTAGAATGTTGCCTGGGTTCCAGCAACTAAGTTACAGAGAAAGGTTGAACAAGTTAGGTCTTTATTCTTTAGAGCGCAGAAGGTTAAGGGGGGACTTGATTGAGGTCTTTAAAATGATGAAAGGGATAGACAGAGTTGACGTGGATAAGCTTTTCCCATTGAGGGTAGGGAAGATTCAAACAAGAG
Source organism: Raja brachyura (assembly GCA_963514005.1). The sequence continues at coordinate 112,958,584 of OY740785.1, forward strand.
GGCATGACATGAGAATTAAGGGACAGAAGTTTAGGGGTAACATGAGGGGGAACTTCTTTACTCAGAGAGTTGTGGCTGTGTGGAATGATCTTCCAGCAGAAGTGGTGGAGGCAGGATCGATTTTAACATTTAAAAGTAAAGTGGATAGGTATATGGACGGGAAGGGAATGGAGGGGTATGGTCTGAGTGCAGGTAGATGGGACTAGGGGAAAATAAATGGTTGGCACGGACTGGAAGGGCCGAGAGGGCCTGTTTCCGTGCTGTAATTGTTATATGGTTATATGGTTATATGGGAGGGGGAGTTGAAGTTCTGAGCCTCTGGGAGATCAGGTTGGTTATTGCGAACTGAGGGCCACCTCCAACGGGATCCCACCACTGGCCACATCTTCCCAACTCCTCCCCCGTCTGGTTTCCGCAGAGACCGCTCCCTGTGTAACTCCCTGGTCAATTCGTCCCTTCCCACCCAAACCGTCCCCCTCCCCAGGTACTTTCCCCTTGCAACCGCACGAAATGCTACACTTGTCGCTTTACCTCCCCCCTCGACTCCATCCAAGGACCCAAGCAGTCTTTCCAGGTGAGGCAGAGGTTCACCTGCACCTCCTCCAACCTCATCTATTGCATCCGCTGCTATAGATGTCCAGTGATCTACATCGGTGAGACCAAGCGTAGGCTTGGCGATCGCTTCGTCCAACACCTCCGCCCAGTTCGCAATAACCAACCTGATCTCCCGGTGCCTCAGCACTTCAACTCCCCTTCCCATTCCGAATCAGTCCTCCATGGCCAGAGTGAGTCCCACCGCAAATTGGAGGTACAGCACCTCCAATTTCGCTTGGGCAGTTTGCACCCCAGCGGTATGAACATGGGGGACCCCTTCCACCCCAGCAACGGACAGGCAAACGCCTGCATTGCCATGCTGTGAAAACAGAGAGGATGAGAAGAAGTTTCTTCCAAAAGGCCATTAGGACCGTAAACTCCTATCTCACCAGCGACTAACTTACTCTACCAATTTACTGTTGTGTGGTGTCTTTTTAAAATTCTTGTTTCTTCTTTTTTTTTCCCCCACAAATACGTAATTCCATTCTGTTTTGTAGACTTTTGGCACAATCTGCAAGCATTGCCACTTTTCATTTCACTACACGCCCTCGTATGCGTTTGCGACGAATAAACCTAACTTGACTGCTCCATTTTCAGGTAGTCCTTGCTTTCTGCCTCCTTCCCCTCCCCTTCCCAGCTCTCCCACAGCCTACCGTCTCCGCCTCTTCCTTGATTCCTCCACTCTGGACCGAAGTTGGGCCGAAGGGCCTGTTTCCGCGCTGTATGACTCCATGCCTCTATGAAGCTTGGTTTAGGGGGATTTTCCAGCCTGTTAACAAATGCTGTGCCTGAATGGTGTAAGGGGCTCATTCAGAAGGCAGACAATAGACAATAGGTGCTGGAGTAGGCCATTTGGCCCTTCGAGCCAGCACCGCCATTCAATGTGATCAGGGCTGATCGTCCCCAATCAGTACCCCGTTCCTGCCTTCTCCCCATATCCTGTGACTCCACTATCTTTAAGAGCCCTATCCAGCTCTCTCTTGAAAGCATCCAGAGAACCGGCCTCCACTGCCCTCGGAGGCAGAGAATTCCACACACTCACAGCTCTCTGTGAGAAAAAGTGTTTCCTCATCTCCGTTCTAAATGGCTTACCACTTATTCTCAAGCTGTGGCCCCTGGTTCTGGACTCCCCCAACATTGGGAACATGTTTCCTGCCTCTAGCGTGTCAAAAACCCTTAGTGATCTTATATGTTTCAATAAGATCCCCTCTCATCCTTCTAAACTCCAGAGTGTTCAAGCCCAGCCGCTCCATTCTCTCAGCATATGACAGACCCGCCATCCCGGGAATTAACCTTGTAAACCTACGCTGCGCTCCCTCAATAGCAAGGATGTCCTTCCTCAAATGTGGAGACCAAAACTGCACACACTACTCCAGGCAGTTTGCACGTGGAAGAACAGAGAGTGTGTTTTGACACTCAGTGCCAGGGTTTTGCAATTATAATGATAAGGAAACTACCACCTCTGATTATCGATGTACTTTGACACTGCCAGTAACCTCTGGGTTACAAATGTGCAGAGTTTAAATGAAAATGCAAAGCTACGTCCATATCTGCAGGTGAACAGGTTTCAGTTCTTCTCTAGTTAATCGTCAAAAACAACAGGACATAGTTAAGTTTAGTTTAGAGATACAGCGCAGATACAGGCCCCTTCCGCCCACCGTGTCCGCGCCGACCAGCGATCTCCGCACAGTAACGACATCCTACACACGCAAGGGAAAATTTACACTTATACCAAGCCAATTAACCTGCAGACCTGAACGCCTTTGCAGTGTGGGGGGAAACCAGAGATCCCTGAGAAAACCCACGCAGGTCACGGGGAGAACGTACAAACTCCGTACAGACAGCGCCCGTAGTCAGGATGGAACCCGGGTCTCCGGCGCTGCGAGGCAGCAACTCTACCGCTGCGCCACCGTGCCGCCCTTCTCCACGTTTAGCGTCTTAGAGTCGTAGAGTGATACAGCACGGAAACAGGCCCTTCAGCCCAACTTCCCGCACCAACCAACATGTCCCATCTACACTAGTCCCACCTGCCCGCGTTTGGTCCATATCCCTCCAAACCTGTCCTATCCACGGACCTGGCTAACTGTTTCTTAAACGTTGCAATAGTCCCTCGTTCCAGCAGCTCGTTCCACACACCCACCACCCTTTGTGTGAAAACGTCACCGCTCGGATTCCTATTAAATCTTTTCCTTTTCACCTTGATCCTATGTCCTCTGGTTCTTGATTCCCCTACTCTGGGCAAGAGACTCCGTGCATCTACCCGGTCTATTCCTTTCGTGATTTTGTGCACCTCTGTAAGATCACCCCATCATCCTCCTGCATTCCAACCAATGGTCCTGGCCTGCTCAACCTTTCCCTATAGCTCAAGCCCTCAGATTTGGGCATGAGGCCTCTATGTTGATGGTCATTGAGGAGGAAGTGTTATGGACATTTTGCACCGATTGTGGTCAGCTCAAGAGAAAGTCTATATTACACACAACATTACACAGGGACTATCTCAACATTTAAGACATATTTGGATGGATACATGGATAGGACAGGTTTAGAGGGAATCAAACGGAGTTTCGTTTGAGGGTTACACAAAAAGCTGGAGAAACTCAGCGGGTGCAGCAGCATCTAAGGAGATAGGCGACGTTTCGGGTCGAGACCCTTCTTCGGAGTTTCATTTGAGCCTCACTGAGGTTCAAGTGACATGGAATAAATATTGAATTGAATTGAATTGAATGTTCTACGTGAATTGTCACCATGTCGTGGTGGAGAAGCTCGTGTGGACCTGAGATCCTGAGAGCGATGCCGTCTGGAGCGATGCTCCTGGTAGGGCCACCCATGGTGGTAAGGTCGAGGGAGAGGTCTCTGACAAAGAGCGATCCAACCAAGACCTCAACGGTGGAACAGGCGGAGGACGATGGCTGACCTTAGTGGAGCGCCACGACAGCTGGGAAGGCGGATGAAGGCTGCGGCAGGAAAGGGTCTCCGGTCATCTTGGACTCCATGCCACTGGATTCTGACCCAGATCTGTCAAGGACCGTGGGGTGGCTGTCTGTGCACCAGTCTCCCCACGTTAAACAAAGTCACGCACAGGCGTCCTCCACGAGAGGACACTCATAGTCGTTTCGAGTGATCGCCATTGATGATGAGAAGGATATGGGCCAAAAGCAGGTAGGTGGGACTAGCATGATGGGACATGTTGGTTGGCGGGTACAAGTTAGCTGAAGGACCTAATTCCACGCTGCATGGCTATGAGTCTTTGACTCAATAGACATGCAAAATCCCATGCAACACCGAGGGAGGCGATTTGGGCTATTGAGCCTATACCACCACTCAAACCAATCCTAACTAACCCTTATCATGAATTGCTAATCTCTACGTCCACCGAGGGCCAACTCATATCCTGTTGCCCAAGATTGTTCCCTGGGATGGCGGGACTGTCATATGAGGAAAGATTGAAAAGACTAGCCTCGTATTCACTGGAGTTTAGAAGGATGAGGGGGAGAATCTTATAGAAACATATAAAATTATAAAAGGACTGGACAAGCTAGATGCAAGAAAAATGTCCCCAATGTTGGGCGAGTCCAGAACCAGGGGCCACAGTCTTAGAATAAAGGGGAGGTCATTTAAGACTGAAGTGAGAAAAAACTTTTTCACCCAGAGAGGGCAGTGGAGGCCAAATCACTGGATGGATTTAAGAGAGAGTTCGATAGAGCTCTAGGGGCTAGTGGAGTCAAGAGATATGGGGAGAAGGCAGGCACGGGTTATTGATAGGGGACGATCAGCCATGATCACAATGAATGGCGGTGCTGGCTCGAAGGGCCGAATGGCCTCCTCCTGCACCTATTTTCTATGTTTCTATGTTTCTAAGATGCGCAAGGTGCCCAAGTGTGCAAACGCACACCTCCAACATGAATAGGTGACCTGTTGGGTCAAGACCGAAGAAGGGGCCAGACCATCACGCCAACCGATCTCCCTCCCATGGACTCCATCTACACCTCACGCTGCCTCGGCAAGGCTAGCAGCAGAACCAAGGACGAGTCGAACCCCGTCCACTCCCTCTTCTCCCCTCTCCCATCGGGCAAGAGGTACAGATTCAGGGACAGTTTCCTCCCAGCTGTTATCAGGCAACTGAACCATCCTCTCACCAACTGGAGAGCAGCCCTGACCTGCCATCTGCCTCATTGGAGACCTTTGGACTATTTATAATTGGACTACTGGACTTTATCCTCCTCTAAATGTTATTCCCTTATCCTGTATCTGCACGCGGTAGATTGTAATCATGTATAGTCTTTTAGCTGACTGGATAGCTCATAACAAATACCTTATATTGTACCTCGGCCCACGTGACAAAAATAAGCTAAACTAAACTAAAACTAGTTTAGGCTGCATCATGTTCGGCATGGCCATCATGAATTGGAAGGCCTGTTTATGAGCTGCACTATTCCATACAATAACCAAATCATGATTTCAAAATTGCCTTTGGTTTTTTATTTCCCACCTTATTTTTATAAATAAGCCACTGAGACGAGAAAAACGAGAAGGGCGGCACGATGGCCCAGCAGTAGAGCTGCTGCCTCACAGCGCCAGAGACCCTGGTTCGATCCCAACCACGGGTGCTTGACTGTGCGGAGTTTGTACGTTCTCCCCGTGACCTTCGTGTGTTTTCAACAAGATCTTCGGCTTCCTCCCACACTCCAAAGACGTACAGGTTTGTAGATTCAACGTTTTAGAAAGAACTGCAGATGCTGGAAAAATCGAAGGCAGACAAAAATGCTGGAGAAACTCAGCGGGTGAGTCTTGACCCGAAACGCCACCTACTCCTTCGCTCCATAGATGCTGTCTCACCTGCTGAGTTCCTCCAGCATTTTTATCTGCCTTCAGGTTTGTAGATGAATCAGCTTGGTACAAAATTAAAATCAATCAATCAATCAATCAGTTTTATTCGTCACATTGCACATAAAGTGCAAGTGAAATGAATTTGTCAGCAGCGGTACAATGATAAAGAACACACAAAAACACACTAAAAAATTGAACACAAACATCCACCACAGCATTCGTCACTGTGGTGGAAGGCAAAAATTTGGCCAGTCCTCCTCCATTTTCCCCGTGGTCGGGACCTCAACCCTCCGCAGCCGTCGCTGCTACGGGCGTCCAGATGTACAGACAGGTAAATGTCCAGGTAAGTCCAGAATCGATGCTTCCCCACCGGAGACCGCGGCTTCAGGTTGGTGTAGGCCGCAGGCCGGCGGTCGAAGATCTAAAGTCCCCGCCGCGCCGAAGCCAGAAGCACCGCAGACCGCAGGGCCAGCGGTCAGAGCTCCTCTCCAGGGGTCCCCAGCGAGGGACCCCGCTCCTGATGGTACGTCCACACCGGGCCCGCGGTAGAAGATGGCCGCCGGCCGGCGGTGGAAGCTTCTTCTTCTCCCGGGTCCCCAACGGGGGATCCTAGGCCCAGGGCTCCGCGCCAGCTGGAGCTCTGCAGACCGCGGCTTCAGGCTGCCGGCTGCCGCGGGCCAGCGAAACGGAGCGCTCCTCTCCGGCGAGGGCTCACCAGCTCCATGCCGAGTGTCCACGCTGCACCCACTGCTGAAGCCCCGGGCGCGTCTCCGGGAAAGGCCGCTCGATCCTCGTTGTTAGGCCACGGGGGAACTACGTGGAAAAAGTGGCCTCTCCGTGAAGGAGACGACCAAAACGGTTTTCCCCTCACCCCCCCCCCCCCCCCACACCACCCCCCACACAAGACACACAAAGAAACATTAAAAACATACTTTCAAACACACTAAAAAAATTAAAAAAAGGTTGAAATGACTAACATACTGCTGACAGGGCTGCCGGCTTGCAGCGCCCCCACCGACCTCCGACCGAAAATCGTCCCATGTGTGGTGTTAATGTGCGGGGATCACAGGTCGGCGCGGACTCGGTGGGCCGAAAGGCCTGATTCAGGCCTGAAAGTAGTTGAGGCCGGTTCATTGGCTATATTTAAGAGGGAGTTAGATGTGGCCCTTGTGTCTAGAGGGATCAGAGGGGTATGGAGAGAAGGCAGGTACGGGATACTGAGTTGGATGATCAGCCATGATCACATTGAATGGCGGTGCAGGCTCCTGCACCTATTTTCTATGTTTCCATGTTTCTATGTTTCTATTCCACGCAGCATCTGATAGAAAACTAAAAAAGCCGTCGAAACAGGAATGATTAAAGATTTGTGCAGCTTTAGTTTTTCAGTTGGGATGAGAACAAAGTGGACCACGAACAGGTAACGTTAGGTAGCTTGCACCTCGCCTGATATACAAAGCAGCAAACTGTAGTTATTTTTTTCCCCAGATTTCACTTGCTTGCGTTGCAACTACAGACATTCTGCTCTTTCAGCTTTTATTTGCCCAGCAGTTTGTCTTAGTCTTCCTCTGGCAATCAGCGAGCGCCTTCAAGGAATGTATTTGTTGGTAATTAATGTTCCGTTTTGTGTCAAACCCCAAAGAAAACGTCAAAAGCCGGAGCCCCACGGAAGAGTGGCTTCGAAACAACAACAGAAATGTGAGTCAATGACCTTTAGTAACTTCAGAAAGCATGAGGCGTTAAGGACAGCATGAAAAGGCTGGCAGGGGAGTGATGTTTGTTTTCAGTTGGGCTGGGGTGTCTGTTGAGAAAGACAAATAGTGTTTGCCAGTAGCTCTAATGGGTGAGTGCTTGACTCTCAACTGAGAGGTCAGTGGTGTCAGGGTTGTCTGCCATTCAAACGCACTAAAGAGTTCCATTTGTTTAAGAAAGAGCTGCGGATGCTGCAGAAATCGGAGGTGGACAAAAATGCTGGGGGAACTCAGCGGGTGCAGGAAGGCAGCATCTATGGAGCGAAGGAATAGGTGACGTTTCGGGAAACTGTCATCAATCAGGAAAGACTGGAAAGAAGGGTCTCGACCCGAAAGGTCACCTTTCTCCTTCGCTCCTTTGATGCTGCTGCACCCGCTGAGTTTCTCCAGCTTTTTGTGTAACCCTCGATTCTCCAGCATCTGCAGTTCCTTCTTTAAGACTGGATAGACTCGGCTTGTACTCTCTAGAATTTAGAAGATTGAGGGGGGATCTTATAGAAACTTCCAAGATTCTTAAGGGGTTGGACAAGCTAGATGCAGGAAGATTGTTCCCGATGTTGGGGAAGTCCAGTACAAGGGGTCACAGTCTAAGGATAAGGGGGATGTCTTTTAGGACCGAGATGAGAAAAACATTTTTCACACAGAGAGTGGTGAGTCTGTGGAATTCTCTGCCACAGAAGGTAGTTGAGGCCAGTTCATTGGCTATATTTAAGAGGGAGTTAGATGTGGCCCTTGTGGCTAAAGGGATCAGGGGGTATGGAGAGAAGGCAGGTACAGGATACTGAGTTGGATGATCAGCCATGATCATATTGAATGGCGGTGCAGGCTCGAAGGGCCGAATGGCCTACTCCTGCACCTATTTTCTATGATTCTATGTTTCTAACCGAAACGTCACCTATTCCTTCGCTTCATGGATGCTGCCTCACCCGCCTCACCCGCCTCACCCGCTGAGTTTCTCCAGCATTTTTGTCTCCCTTCGATTTCAATTTCATCAGGTAATAGACAATAGACAATAGGTGCAGGAGTAGGCCATTCACCAGTACTGCCACTCAATGTGATCACGGCTGCTCATCCCCAATCAGTACCCCGTTCCTGCCTTCTCCCCATGTTCCCTGACTCCGCTATCTTTAAGAGCCCTATCCAGCTCTCTCTTGAAAGTAATGCACTGGTTAAAAGCTTGTTTTTAAAAAAAAAAATAACCACTCTGTACAACATTTAATAGAGTCCTCAAGAATCATTTCAGTTTAGTTTATTGTCACGTGTACCGAGGTACAGTGAAAAGCTTTAGTTGCGTGCTAACCAGTCAGCGGAAAGGCAAAACTTGATTACAATCGAGTCTTGCCCAGCGTACAGATACTTGATAAGGGAATAACATTTAGTGCAAAGTAAAGCCAGTTAAGTCCAATCAAAGATAGTCCGGGGGTCACCAATGGGGTAGATGGTAGTTCAGCACTGCTTTCTGGTTGTTGGTAGGATGGTTCAGTTGCCTGATAACAGCTGGGAAGAAACTGATCCCTGAATCTGGGGGGTGTGCGTTTTCACACTTCTGTACCTCTTGCCCGATGGGAGAGGGGAGACGAGGGAGTGGCCGCGATGCGACTTGTCCTTGATTATGCTGCTGGTCTTGCCGAGGCAGTGCGAGGTGTATACTGTATAAATGGAGTCAATAGAAGGGAGCATAAGAGAATGAATAACATAAGGACTGTGCTACAAGGATTACTTTTTTTTCTATATTTCATTTTGTTAGGGCGGCACGGTGGCGCAGCAGTAGAGTTGCTGCCTCACAGCACCAGAGACCCGGGTTCCATCCTGACTACGGGTGCTGTCTGCACGGAGTTTGTACGTTCTCACTGTGACCTGCGTGGGTTTTCTCCGGGAGCTCTGGTTTCCTCCCACACTCCAAAAACGTGCAGGTTTGTAGGTAAATTGTCTTCTGTAAAACTGTAAAACTGTCGCTCGTGTTTAGAATAGCACTAGCGTGCAGGGATCGCTGGTCAGCGCAGGCTTGGTGGGCCGAAGGGCCTGTTTCCACGCTAAAGTAAAAAAGAAAGTCCCTCGCCGGGGATCCCTGGTATCCACTTGCTATAGAGGGGGTACAGAGAAGGTTCACCAGACTGAATCCTGGGATGGCAGGACTTCCATATGAAGAAAGACTGGATAGACTCGGCTTGTACTCGCTAGAATTTAGAAGATTGAGGGGGGATCTTATAGAAACTTACAAAATTCTTAAGGGGTTGAACAAGCTAGATGCAGGAAGATTGTTCCCGATGTTGGGGAAGTCCAGAACAAGCGGTCACAGTTTAAGGATAAGGGGGAAGTCTTTTAGGACCGAGATGAGAAAATCATTTTTCACACAGAGAGTGGTGAGTGTGGAATTCTCTGCCACAGAAGGTAGTTGAGGCCAGTTCATTGGCTATATTTAAGAGGGAGTTAGATGTGGCCCTTGTTGCTAAGGGGATCAGGGGGTATGGAGAGAAGGCAGGTACGGGATACTGAGTTGGATGATCAGCCATGATCATATTGAATGGCGGTGCAGGCTCGAAGGGTCGAATGGCCTACTCCTACACCTAATTTCTATGTTTCTATGTTTCTAAGGGCTTCGACCGCCGGCCCTGCGGTCTGCGGTGCTTCTGGCTGCGGCACGGCGGGGACTTTAGATCTTCGACCGCCGGCCTGCGGCCTACACCAACTTGAAGCCGCATTCTCCGGTGGGGAAGCAACGATTCAGGACTTACCTCCACTTTTTACCGCTGCTGGCAAATTCATTTCACTTGCACTTTATGTGCACGTGACGAATAAAACTGACTTTTGACTTGAGGAAAGTAACTAAAGTAAACATCAGAGCATAGAATGTCGAGTAGACGTGTTACTTCAATTTAAATTAAAGATACAGGCCCTTCAGTCCACTGAGTCTGCAATGACTAGTGATCACCCTGTACACAAACACTATACCCACACACTAGGGCCAATTAATTAATTTTTCGGAGGCCAATTAAAACCGATGTGGTCACAAGGAGAAGGTACAAACTCGGTACGGGTAGTCGGGATCGAACCTGGAGCAGCAAATCTACTGGTGCGCCTCTGTGCTGTACTCGACTATTCGATGTTCTGTTTCCAGGATCTGCAGATTTTTCTATTTTGTTTAAGGAGAGATTTTTTTTATCCTCAGTTCAGGGATACAGCGTGGAAACAGGCGCTCCAGCCCACCGAGTCCGCGCCGACCAGCGATCCCCGCACGCTAACACTACTCTACGCACACCAAAGGACAATTTACATTCACACCAAGGCAACCAACCTGCAAACCTGCACGTCTTTGGAGAGAGTGGGAGGAAACCGAAGATCTCGGAGAAAGCCCCGCCCCCCCCCCCCCGCGCGTGCCACGGGGTGAACGTGCGAACTCCGTACAGACAAGCACCCGCAGCCGGGATCGCACCCGGGGTCTCCGGCGCGGTAAGGCAGCAACTCTACCGCTGCGCCGCCGTGCTAGGAATGTAGAATGCCAACTTTTCACTGAACATTAAATGTAGACACAAAATGCTGGAATAACTCAGCGGGGCAGGCAGCATCTCTGGAGCGAAGGAACGGGTGACATTTCGGGGTCGAGACCTTTCTTCAGACTCAATTGGACGCTATAAGCATTAAACATAGAAACATAGAACATAGAAATTAGGTGCAGGAGGAGGCCATTCGGCCCTTCGAGCCTGCCCCGCCATTCAATATGATCGTGGCTGATCATCCAACTCAGTATCCCGTACCTGCCTTCTCTCCATACCCTCTGATCCCCTTAGCCACAAGGGCCCCATCTAACTCCCTCTTAAATATAGCCAATGAACTGGCCTCAACTACCCTCTGTGGCAGAGAGTTCCAGAGACCCACCACTCTCTGTGTGAAAAAAGTCCTTCTCATCTCGGTCCTAAAGGATTTCCCCCTTATCCTTAAGCTGTGACCCCTTGCCCTGGACCTCCACAACATCGGGAACATTCTTCCTGCATCTAGCCATGTCCAACCCCTTAAGAATTTTGTAAGTTTCTATAAGATCCAAGATCATTACTGAACATTATATTTTTTTAAGAAGAAACCGCAGATGCTGGAAAAAACGAAGGTAGGCAAATGTGCTGGAATGTTTACTCTTAAAAGTAAAGTGGATAGGTATATGGACGGGATGGGAATGGAGGGGTATGGTCTGAGTGCAGGTAGATGGGACTAGGGGAAAATAAATGGTCGGAATGGACTGGAAGGGCCGAGAGGGCCTGTTTCTGTGCTGTAATTGTTATATGGTTATATGGGTGCAGCAGCATCTATGGAGCGAAGGAAATAGGCAACGTTTCGTCCCATGGATGCTGCTGCACCCGCTGAGTTTCTCCAGCACTTTTGTCTACATTGTCTATTTTTCACAGATAAGATGATATTTGTGGAAATAAAAAGATGATTTCACGTTTTTTCATGTTCCATTATGTTCAACTGCACAAGAATAAACCCCTTGCCCTTGTCTTAGTGTCAACTGGGTTCAATCAAATACATCCGTGCATATCTTGCTGGAAACTGATTAAACGGCTCTCGGGCAGATTGTTGACATTCGAACATGTTGTCAGAGTGGGAACTCCGCGACAAGTTTGAAAACATTGACAGTAAAAATGACTAATCCTGCACATTACATCACGTACGGAATGATTTCAGCTGTGGGTACATATCCTGTTATGTAGCCGTGCCTGAAAACAACATGGTTTCACTTTTGTGTTCCAGGGTTTGTTACACTGCAACATTACAGTCATAGAGCGAGACAGCGCCCAACTTGCTCGCACCGGCCAACATGTCCCAGCTACACTCTAGTCCCACCTGCCCGCGTTTGGCCCATATCCCATCCAAACATGTCCTATCCATGCACCTATCGAACTGTTTCTTAAACATTGCAATAGTCCCTGCCTCAACCACCTCCTCTGGCAACTCGTTCCACACATACACCCACCGCACTTTGACTGGAAAAAGCTACCCCTCAGATTCCTATTAAATCATTTCCCCCTTCACCTTAATTCTTTGTCCTCTGGTTCTTGATTCCCGTCCTCTGGGCAAGAGACTCTGTGGACCATGTGTGATGGAGCAGAATTGATAGCAGCATTTAAGAGGATTTCGGATAGGCACATGGATATGCAGGGAATGGAGGGATATGGATCACGAGCAGGCAGAGGGGATTCGTTTCATTAGGCATCATATTCCGCACGGACATTGTGAGCTGAAGGACGTTGTTCCTTGTGATGTACGTCCTACGTGTAAGAACAAAGTGCAGATGATGGTTTACACCGAAGATAGACGCACAATGCTGGAGTAACACAGCGGGTCAGGCAGCATCTCTGGAGAGAAGGAATGGGTGATGTTTCCGGTCGAGAAGTCTGGAGAAGTCTCCACCTGAATTGTCAACAATGGAGCACGATTTATGAAACTAAAGGGCCAGTCTCGCGAAGATTTTGGACATCCCAAAATCCTGGGACGCCGCGCACGACCGCGCATCACTGCCACGAACCATGCGCACATAATGCGCACCATTCGAGCGTAATTTGCACCATGCATGCGTAATGCACACCATGCACACTTCACGTGCGCAGCACAAAGCCTGGGTCGTGTGCCGTGACGCGTAAACGATGTCACGTAAATTACGCGCTAATGGCGCCCAAGTGGGACAGGCCCGTAACTCCATTCTGCGTCCTGCTAATTTTGTCTTTATTATACCTGTTGTAATTGTGTTTGGCCGGAGTGTAGTCACGCATAATATTATCTGATTTAATTGGGAAGCCAAGTTGATTAACTTGGCGTCATGTTCAGCACAAACATTGTGGGCTGAAGGGCCAGTTCCTGTGCTGTACTTTAGTTCAGTTTGGTTTATTGTCACGTGTACCGAGGTACAGTGAAAAGCTTTTGTTGCGTGCTAACCAGTCAGCGGAAAGACAAGACATGATTACAGTCGAGCCGTTCACAGTTAGTGTTGCCAACTTCCTCGCTCCTAAATAAGGGACAAAAATATAGGCATTCTATGATCGTGTTACTACTTTGTATTTGTTTGTTCTGAATAAAAGCATTCTGTAAGAAAAAAATTAAAAAAAAAAAAAATAAGGGACAAAAGGTCAAAGTACGGGACAATCTCCCGACGGCAATTGGGTGAATGACGAGTTGGCCCGGGTGCTGGACTGCACACAAAGCCCAGCCGGTGGGCCAGCTGAGGGGTTTTGGCCCGGGGGCCGCGCGATGTCGCTCGCAAAGTCCGGCGCCCCGTCCAACTCATGAACCGATGATTGGCTGTGAGAAGGAGGGGTGGTGGTGGTGTCGGTGGTAAGCGAAGGCCCGAAGGTCGGACAGCTGGCCGGGCTGCCGACCGACCGACGGGGCCACGGGTGAGGCGCTGCTGCTGCTGCACTCCATGGGCTGCACTACGTCGGGACGGGTGAGGCGGGGCCGGACGCGGCGCTCCGACCTGGCAGTCCCCTCGACCCGAGTAGTAGCGGTCAAATACGGGACAAGGGCGGTCCCATACTGGACAAACCAATTTAGGCCAATATACAGGATGTCCCGGCTAATACGGGACAGTTGGCATCCCTACTCAGTGAGGAAAGACATTCTTTCCATAGAGGGGGTACAGAGAAGGTTCACCAGACTGATTCCTGGGATGTCAGGACTTTCATATGAGGAAAGATTGGATAGACTCGGCTTGTACTCGCTGGAATTTAGAAGATTGAGGGGGGATCTTATAGAAACTTACAAAATTCTTAAGGGGTTGGACAGGCTAGATGCTGGAAGATTGTTCCCGATGTTGGGGGAGTCCAGAACAAGGGGTCACAGTCTAAAGATAAGGGGGAATTCCTTTAGGACCGAGATGAGGAAAATATTCTTTACACAGAGAGTGGTGAGTCTCTGGAGTTCTCTGCCACAGAAGGTAGTTGAGGCCAGTTCATTGGCTATATTTAAGAGGGAGTTAGATGTGGTACTTGTGGTTAAAGGGATCAGGGGGTATGGAGAGAAGGCAGGTACGGGATAGTGAGTTGGATGATCAGCCATGATCACTTTAAATGGCGATGCAGGCTCGAAGGGCCGAATGGCCTACTCCTGCACCTATTTTTCTATGTTTCTATGTTTCTACAGTGATACCGAGAATAACATTTTAGTGCAAGGTAAAGTCCGACCAAGGTAGTCCGAGGGTCTCCAATGAGGTAGATAGTAGCTCAGGACCGCTCTCTACTTGGTGGTAAGATGGTTCAGTTGCCTGATAACAGCTGGGAAGAAACTGTCCCTGAATCTGGAGTAAGTAACTCAGTAAGTTTATTGGCCAAGTATTCACATACAAGGAATTTGCCTTGGTGCTCCACCCACAAGTAACAACATGACACACAGTGACGGTTACGAATGACTCAGAAAACACTAAACATTAATAATAATAAAACATTAATGATAAAACACCATTGATCAAGCATGTGAACCAACAAAATACCCGATCAAAGGGAGGCTACAGGTTTTTGGCTGTTGAGTAGAGCAGCTACTCGTGTGTGTTTTCACACCTCTGCACCCCTTGCCCGCTGGGAGAGGGTAGACTCGTCCTTGACTGTGCTGCTGGTCTTGTCGAGGCAGCGTGAGGTATATATGGAGCGCTACGTTCTATGTTTTTAGCATGCAAACATGGGCAACAATAATCCACGGCCAGAATGCCACTAGGGACACCGCATTGACGGCAGCCCGTTTGTTTTTCCATCTTTTAAAAAAATGTTTAGTCAGTTTAAAGTTTTTTTTTGGGGAATCTTTAACTTTTCTATGTGGGGGAGGGGGGCAGGGTAAGGGGGAAACTGTTTCCCAGTCGCTTCCTGGCGGGGACGCGACTATTTCTCCGAGTCGCGTCCTCGCCCCCCACCTCGCGGTCTACCTCCTGGATCGTAGCGGCCTTTCCTGCCGGGAACCGACAACCGGACCAGAGCTGCAACAGCGGCGGCGGCGCTGGAGTCCCCACGGAGCGGGCGATGCCTACCTGGGTCGCCGTTGGAGCTCCGGAGCGTTGGGCCGCTGCTCCAACATCGTGGAGCTGCGGTTTGGGAGAGCTCCCAACGCGGGCGGCGCTGACCATCATCACGGAGTCCTGGGGCCCTTTACCGAGGGCCTCCAACGTTGCATCTCCGCCCGGCACGGCCTGCGGACTTTGGGAGCCGCGGACTCCGGTAGGAGGGGGCCGACTCTGACGTCCAGGCCGCTGAGGACGTCCCCCAGCCCCAACGTCGGACTTACACCAGCCCAGGGATCGGGCCTGAAGATCGGGCCGCCCGGAGTGGCGACTGCAGGGGGCTCGGGGAGGCCCCGACCACGGGGGAACAGTGGGGAACATCAAGGGAAGGGACTGACTTTGGTGCCTTCCCTCACGGTGGGAAACTTTGATCCTGCTGTGTGGGGATGTTTTATGTTGAATTCTTTATTTTTTTGTATGGTGACCACATATTTCACCGTGCCAACTGGCACATGTGACAAATAAATGTATCTTGTATCTTGTATATCAGTGAGCGCTCAACAAAACCGAATGCCTAAAATTGAAGATAAATAAGATTTGGACCAAAAGTGAAATTCTTCTTCGTAGAACTGAAGCAGCTTGCGGATAAAGGTGCCCAGAATTCAATCTGCTGCCCCCAACGTAACCCATTTGATGGAACCTTTCCCGCTTCATTACTTACTTACTTTGGTGTCCTTACTGCCTTGAATGAACGGAACTTTTAAAATTGTTGCTCTCGTTAGCAGTGCAGTCCATGTGAATTTCCTGTTTACTCGGCAGGGTAAGAGTTTGGGGATGGATTATACACAAGAAGTATCCTGTTGGTTCCGTCTTGTTTATACAAATGTCAAAGCCACTCATTTCATTGCATCCCACGGAGCGATCTGTCACCGGCCATTACTTCACATAACATCCTGCCCCGCCTGATTTCCACTTGCGACTTTCGACTTCAGAGGCACAGCGTGGAAACAGGAACGGACGGCCCACCGAGTCCGCGACGCCCAGCGCTCACCCCGCGCTCCAGCTCCATCTTACACAGTCACGGTTGACGGAAGCCAATTAACCTACAAACCCGTATCTCTTTGGAATGTGGGAGGAAGCCTGACCACCAGGAGAAAACCCACGCGGTCACCGGGGGAACAGTGGAATTCGGTGGAGGCCGGTTCTCTGGATGCTTTCAAGAGAGAGCTAGATAGGGCTCTCAAAGATAGCGGAGTCAGGGGATATGGGGTGAAGGCAGGAAAGGGGTACTGATTGGGGATGGTCAGCCATGATCACATTGAATGGCGCTGCTGGCTCGAAGGGCCGAATGGCCTACTCCTGCACCTATTTTTCTATGTTTCTATAGGGCCCTTAAAGATAGCGGAGTCAGGGGATATGGGGTGAAGGCAGGAACGGGGTACTGATTGGGGATAATCAGCCGTGATCACATTGAATGGCGGTGTGGCTCGAAGGGCCGAATGGCCTACTCCTGCACCTGTTGTCAATTGTCTATTGAGTGGGAGGAAACCAAAGTTCTTGGAGAAAACCCACACAGTCACAGGGAGAACGTACAAACTCCGCACAGACAGCGCCCGTAGTCAGGATCGAACCCGGGTCTCTGGCGCTGTGAGGAAGGAGGGAGGGAAGGAGGGAGAGGGAGGGCAAGGGCGGGAGTGACAGAAAGTGGGGCGCCTCCTGCTGGCTGTGTTCCACTGTCACAGGGTTCGAGGAGTTGGGTGCGTTCATAGTGGAACTCTGCATCGTGAGAGGTCTCCAAATAAATTTTTGTTGCATGTTAGAGATATTTAGCTAACTAGACCGAGATGAGAAGGACTTTTTTCACACAGAGAGTGGTGGGTCTCTGGAACTCTCTGCCACAGAGGGTAGTTGAGGCCAGTTCATTGGCTATATTTAAGAGGGAGTTAGATGTGGCCCTTGTGGCTAAGGGGATCAGAGGGTATGGAGAGAAGGCAGGTACGGGATACTGAGTTGGATGATCAGCCATGATCATATTGAAACATAGAAACATAGAAACATAGAAATTAGGTGCAGGAGTAGGCCATTCGGCCCTTCCAGCCTGCACCGCCATTCAATATGATCATGGCTGATCATCCAACTCAGTATCCCGTACCTACCTTCTCTCCATACCCTCTGATCCCCTTAGCCACAAGGGCCACATCTAACTCCCTCTTAAATATATCCAATGAACTGGCCTCAACTACCCTCTGTGGCAGAGAGTTCCAGAGACCCACCACTCTCTGTGTGAAAAAATTCCTTCTCATCTCGGTCCTAAAGGATTTCCCCCTTATCCTTAAGCTGTGACCCCTTGTCCTGGACCTCCCCAACATCGGGAACAATCTTCCTGCATCTAGCCTGTCCAACCCCTTAAGAATCTTGTAAGTTTCTATAAGATCCCCTCTCAATCTCCTAAATTCTAGAGAGTATAAACCGAGTCTATGCAGTCTTTGTTCATAAGACAGTCCTGACATCCCAGGAATCAGTCTGGTGAACCTTCGCTGCACTCCCTCTATGGCAAGTGCAGGCTCGAAGGGCCAAATGGCCTACTCCTGCACCTAATTTCTATGTTTCTCTGTTTCTATGTTAACTAACCAGACGATAGCTGCTGGAAATGAGGAAAGATTGGATAGACTCGGCTTGTACTCGCTGGAATTTAGAAGATTGAGGGGGGATCTTATAGAAACTTACAAAATTCTTAAGGGGTTGAACAAGCTAGATGCTGGAAGATTGTTCCCTATGTTGGGGGAGTCCATAACAAGGGGTCACAGTCTAAGGATAAGGGGGAATTCCTTTAGGACCGAAATGAGGAAAATATTCTTTACACAGAGAGTGGTGAGTCTCTGGAATTCTCTGCCACAGAAGGTAGTTGAGGCCAGTTCATTGGCTATATTTAAGAGGGCGTTAGATGTGGCCCTTGTGGCTAAAGGGATCAGGGGGTATGGAGAGAAGGCAGGTACGGGATACTGAGTTGGATGATCAGCCATGATCACATTGAATGGCGGTGCAGGCTCGAAGGGTCGAATGGCCTACTCCTGCACCTATTGTCTATGTTTCTATGAAATGTGAACAGCAAATCATGAGAGGCTGACGGAAGAACTTAGTACAGATTTTTTTGCTTCCACTGCAAAGCCCTGTATCATCACTAATGGGTGGGGGGGGGGGGGGGGGGGGGTGGGATAAGAGAGAGAGGAACGCATGAGAACGTGGGTAGCCTCCCTGGTAGCTCTGTTCTCCTGTCGCAGATGACTGAGCCACTTTGACAAACTCGAGAACACCGGGGAGGCCTCTTTGCAACTTACCGAATAGTGAAGGGCCTGGATAGAGTGGATGTGGAGACATATTTACCTGTCCATGTGCCAGCTCACAGAGCCCAGTCTAATGTGCACATTTTTATTCAGAAATCTAAATTATCCATTACTTAGACATTTGCACGTTTGTTTCTTGAGCAGGCATGGAGGCTCTGCTTGGCTCGCTATTTACTGCCCATCTCTAATTGGAATCATGTTCCCGATGTTGGGGGAGTCCAGAACCAGGGGCCACAGTTTAAGAATAAGGGGTGAGCCATTTAGAACGGAGACGAGGAAACACTTTTTCTCACAGAGAGTTGTGAGTCTGCGGAATTCTCTGCCTCAGAGGGCGGTGGAGGCCGGTTCTCCGGATGCTTTCAAGAGAGAGCCAGAGAGGGCTCTTAGGGATAGCGGAGTCAGGGGATATGGGGAGAAGGCAGGAACGGGGTACTGATTGTGGGTTGACAAAAATGCTGGAGAAACTCAGCGGGTGAGACAGCACCCATGGAGCGAAGGAATTGTGGACGATCAGCCATGATCACATTGAATGGCGGTGCTGGCTCGAAGGGCCGAATGGCCTACTCCTGCGCCTGTTGTCTATTGTCTATTGACTCTAAGGTTGTGTTCAAATGCTTCCTTGCGCAGTTTCCGCACAAACTCAGTAAATGAGCCCAAGTATTAACAAACTAAGAGAATAAGCTTAAATAATGAAAGAAAGTATTAAAGTCTCTCGGCAAGGTGAGTAATTAGTAACGGATAGTTACCCAGGTGGTGAATTGCTGGAATTATATTGTAAAATTGCATATTTACAGAGAGTCGGCATGTCAAGGAGGACTCTCTCTAACTTCTACAGCTGCACAGTAGAGAGCTTGCTGGCCGGTTGCATCGTGGCTTGGTTCGGCAATTTGAGCGCCCTGGAGCGGAAAAGACTACAACAAGTAGTAAACACTGCCCAGTCCATCATCGGCTCTGACCTTCCTTCCATCGAGGGGACCTATCGCAGTCGCTGCCTTAAAAAGAGCTGGCAGCATCATCAAGGACCCACACCACCCTGGCCACACACTCATCTCCCTGCTACCTTCGGGTAGAAGGTACAGGAGCCTGAAGACTGCAACGTCCAGGTTCAGGAATAGCTGCTTCCCCACAGCCATCAGGCTATTAAACTTAACCCAAACGAAACTCTGAACATTAATAGCCCATTATCTGCTTATTTGCACTTTATCAGTTTATTTATTCATGTGTGTATATATTTATATAATGGTATATGGACACACTGATCCGTTCTGTAGTCAATGCCTACTATGTTCTGTTGTGCTGAAGCAAAGCAAGAATTCCATTGTCCTATCAGGGACACATGACAATAAGTGTTAAAGAAAGAACTGCAGATGCTGGAGAATCGAGGGTTCCACAAAAAGCTGGAGAAACTCAGCGGGTGCAGCAGCGTCTAAGGAGCGAAGGAGATAGGCGACGTTTTGGGTCGAGACCGACCCGAAACGTCGTCTATCTCCTTCGCTCCTTAGATGCTGCTGCACCCGCTGAGTTTCTCCAGCTTTTTGTATAACACATGACAATAAACTCACTTGAATCTCGAATCACGAATCTTCATTCGATGGATATTTGAACTATTGCCAGTCTTTTACTCCTCAGTACTTCGGTTTAAACCAGCGTCTGCAGTTCCTTCCGACACGCTGCCCAATCTCTCACCATTGAATAAATCTGTGTTTCTGTTGAGTGCACCGCAGCGGATGACTTCACATGTTTCCGCATTATATTCCGTCCACCACATCCCCCGCCCACTCGCTCAGCTTGTTTACGTCCCCACTCAAGCCTCTTTGCGTCCTCCTCCGTATCCACAATCCCACATGATTTATTGACGTCACCAACCTGGGAAATAAGACATCTCTGCATTCTCAACCCAAACCGTCGCTGTACAGTAGATTGTGGATGGCTGGACCTTTATCACTGATCCCTTTGGTGATCAAGTGGTCACAGTCCGAACTTCATGAAATGCTGGACAATAGACAATAGACAATAGGTGCAGGAGAATGCAATCAACCCGGCCAGCATGCACAATCAAATAAGATCAAATAGAACAAATTGTCAATAGACAATAGACAATAGGTGCAGGAGAATGCAATCAACCCGGCCAGCATGCACAATCAAATAAGATCAAATAGAACAAATTGTCAATAGACAATAGACAACAGGTGCAGGAGTAGGCCATTCGGCCCTTCAAGCCAGCACCGCCATTCACTGTGATCATGGCTGATCATCCCCAATCAGTGCCCCGTTCCTGCCTTCTCCCCCATAGCCCCTGACTCCACTATCTTTAAGAGCCCCATCTAGCTCTCTCTTGAAAGCATCCAGAGAACCGGCCTCCACCGTCCTCTGAGGCAGAGAATTCCACAGCCTCACCACTCTCTGTGAGAAAAAGTGTTTCCTCGTCTCCATTCTAACTGGCTTACCCCTTATTCTTAAAAGCTGGAGTAACTCAGCAGGGTCCGGACAGCATCTCCGGGGAGAAGGAATAGGTGACGTTTCGGGTCGAGACCCTTCTTCAGAGAGTCGGGGGAAAGTGAAACGAGAGATATAGACGGTGATGTAGAGAGAGAAAGAAGAAATGAATGGAAGATTTGCAAAAAAGTAACGATGTTAAAGGGAAAAGGCCATTGTTAGCTGTGTGCTAGGTGAGAACAAGAAGCTGGTGTGACCTGGGTGGGGGAGGGATGGAGAGAGAGGGAATGCAGGGGTTAGTTGAAGTTAGAGGAATCAATGTTCCTATCCCTGTGTTGTAAGCTGCCCAAGCAAAATATGAGATGCAGTTACAGTCTGAGATGGGGTTAGTTCGGTTTTTTGTTTAGTTTAGAGCCCTTCGGCCCACCGAGTCCGCGTCGACCAGCGATCCCCGCACACTAACACTATCGCACACACGCACGAGGGATAGTTTTACCTTGGTAGCGAGCCAATTAACCTGTGGGAGGAAACCGAAGATCAGGGAGAAAACCCACACAGGCCACGGGGAGAAGGTACAAACTCTGTACGGGCAGCGCCCGCAGTCAGGAACAAACCCGGGTCTCTGGCGCTGTGAGGCGGCAACTCTACCGCTGCGCCACCGTGCCACCCTTGGTCTGTTCAATCCCGTACTGCAGTCTGTGAAAGGCTTGGATAGAATGGATGGGGAGAGGATGTTTTCACTGGTGGGAGAGCCTAGGACTAGAGGGCACGGCCTCAGAATAAAAGGACGTACCTTCAGAAAGGAGATGAGAAGGACTTTCTTTCGGCAGAGATCGTAAATCTTCTCGGTAGCATTTCCAGCTGGACAATATGCATGGCGCCAGTCTATATCATGGTTCTTCCTATAACATGGTGCCCAAAGCTGAACACAATAGTGTCGGTGGACAAAAATGCTGGAGAAACTCAGCGGGTGCAGCAGCATCTATGGAACGAAGGAAATAGGCGACGTTTCGGGCCGAAACCCTTCTTCAGTCTGATGTGAGGGTGGGGGGGGGGGGGGGGGGGGGGGAGGAAGAAGAAAGGAAGAGGAGGAGCCAGTGGGCTGAGGGAGAGCTGAGACGAGGAGGAGACAGTGAGGACTACCTGAAATTGGAGAAGTCAATGTTCATATCGCTGGGGTGTAAACTACCCAAGCAAAATATGAGGTGCTGCTCTTCCAATTTGCAGTGGGCCCTCACTCTGGCCGTGGAGGAGGCCCAGGACAGAAAGGTCGGATTCGGAATGGGAGGGGGAGTTGAAGTGCTGAGCCACCGGGAGATCGGGTTGGTTAATGCGGACTGAGCGGAGGTGTTGGGCGAAGCGATCGCCAAGTCTACGCCTGGTCTAATTGCGTCATCGGGTGGCACCGTGAGCAGCAGCCTCGCTAGCGGCCCGTCTGTCCTTTCGACTTTTATTGTTATTTTAGTGCGTCTAAATGTATGATTTAATGTTTCTCGGTATGTTTTATGTGGGGGGGTGGGGTGCGGGGGGGAACAGGGGAAAACCGTTTCCAGTCACTTATCTCGATGAAGATGTTACCTTTCTCGTTATCTTCGCCCCCCCTCGCGGTCTAACAACTGGTTTGGCGCGGCCTCTCCAGACCGGGGACCGGCCCAGAGCTTCAGCGGCAGGTGGGGTGCAAACCTACCATCGCGGAGCCTGGGATCCTTTGCCGAGGGCCGCCAGTGTTGGAGCTCCGACCACGGGGGGGCTGATGACTGCAGCGGTCTTCGGAGCTTCTACCCGCCGGGCGCGGCGCGGACACCATCGCCTGGGATCCCTCGCCTGGGATCGCCGGAAGAAGTGTCCCGACCGCTGGCCCGTGGTCTTTAACATCGTGAAGCCGCCGTCTCCGGTAGGAAGCGGCCGACTCAGTGTGTGTTCTGATCCTTCCTGACGTCGGAGTTTCGATCATCCCGACCAGAGGGCTCATACATCGGGCCGTCCGTGGCGGCGACTACGGAGGATAGAAACATAGAAACATAGAAATTAGGTGCAGGAGTAGGCCATTCAGCCCTTCGAGCCTGCACCGCCATTCAATGTGATCATGGCTGATCATCCAACTCAGTATCCCGTACCTGCCTTCTCTCCATACCCTCTGATCCCTTTAGCCACAAGGGCCACATCTAACTCCCTCTTAAATATGGCCAATGAACTGGCCTCAACTACCCTCTGTGGCAGAGAGTTCCAGAGACCCACCACTCTGTGTGTGAAAAAAGTCTTTCTCATCTCGGTCATAAAGGATTTCCCCCTTATCCTTAAACTGTGACCCCTTGTCCTGGACCTCCCCAACATCGGGAACAATCTTCCTGCATCTAGCCTGTCCAACCCTTTAAGTATTTTGTAAGTGAATCCAGGCCCCGACCACGGGTGAACAAGGGGGGAAGACTGAGTGAACTTTGATGAATGGTGAACTTTGACTGTGATGGATGTTTATGTTAAACTCTATCGTGTATTGTGTCTATACGGTAACTCAAATATCACTGCACCTTAATTGGTGCATGTGGCAATAAATGTCAACTTGAACTTGAACTAAATGCGGCCTTCTCTGTTATTTACATCCATACATCCACGTGGTGAACCCATTACCTGTAGAACTAGACCCTGGGAGCCTCGTGTTCACCCCCCCCCCCCCCCCGCCCACCATTCCCTCAGACCACGGCCCACTATGTTTCCATCTGCCCAACCAAAGCCCCCAGTGCCAGCATCCAAACGCCTTGGAGGGATTTAGTAACTTCCAAGATGGCGCCCAACCCAGGCGACTATTTGCGCGCTCGGCACAGAAGCAGATCTACAATCACGTATTGCAATAGACAACAGGTGCAGGAGGAGGCCATTCGGCCCTTCGAGCCAGCACCGCCATTCACTGTGATCATGGCTGATCATCCCCAATCAGTACCCTGTTCCTGCCTTCTCCCCATATCCCCTGACTCCGCTATCTTCAAGAGCCCTATCTAGCTCTCTCTTGAAAGTATCCAGAGAACCACCGCTCTTTGATGCAAAGAATTCCACAGACTCACAACTCTATGTGTGAAAAGCTGTTTCCTCATCATGACAATAAACTCTCTTGAATCTTGAATCTCTATGTGTGCAAAAGTATTTCCTCATCTCCGTTCTAAATAACATATAACCATATAACAATTACAGCACGGAAACAGGCCATCTCGGCCCTTCAAGTCCGTGCCGAACAACTTTTTTCTCTTAGTCCCACCTGCCTGCACTCATACCATAACCCTCCATACCCTTCTCATCCATATGCCTATCCAATTTATTTTTAAATGATACCAACGAACCTGCCGCCACCACTTCCACTGGAAGCTCATTCCACACCGCTACCACTCTCTGAGTAAATGGCTTACCCCTTATTCTTAAACTGTGGCCCCTGGTTCTGGACTCCCCCAACATCGGGAACATGTTTCCTGCCTCCAGCGTGTCCAAACCCTTAATAATCTTATATGTGTCAATAAGTTCCCCTCTTATGCTTCTAAACTCCAGAGTGTACAAGCCGAGTCGCTCCATTTTCTCGGCTTATGACATCCCGGGAATTAAAGCCCCTGTCCCACTTTCACGACCTAATTTGTGACCTCTGCCCAGTTTGCCCTTGACATACTCGCCAGGTGGTCGAAGGTGGTCTTCGTAACTCTTCCTCATGCTCGTGAGTGGTCTCCGCGTACTCGGAGCCTCAAGTAGGTCACTGCGTTTTTTTCTGATAAAAAATGTCCAGGAGTAAAAAAAAGGTCGGCATGGAGAAAATCGATATTTTTCACTCGTAGGTAGGTCATAGTACGCCGTGATGGTAGTCGTAGGTAGTCGTAGATAGTCGTAGATTGTCATAGATAGTCGGTAACTGGCCCGAGGAAAAAATGCAAGCATGACATAATTTTATCGTGTGATCATTTTCCACTCGTAGCTAGTCGTAGTTGGCCTTCGGTGTGGAAGACTGAGGTTGAGGGGGGGTCGTAGGAGGTCGTAGACATAGACATAGGAGGTCGTAGACATAGTCGTAGGAGGTCGTAGACATAGTCGTAGGAGGTGGTAGACATAGAGGTCGTAGACATAGTCGTAGGAGGTCGTAGACATAGGAGATAGTAGACATAGACGTAGGAGATAGTAGACATAGACATAGGAGGTCGTAGACATAGTCGTAGGAGGTCGTAGACATAGTCGTAGGAGGTGGTAGACATAGAGGTCGTAGACATAGACGTAGGAGGTCGTAGACATAGTCGTAGGAGGTCGTAGACATAGTCGTAGGAGGTGGTAGACATAGAGGTCGTAGACATAGACGTAGGGGGTCGTAGACATAGTCGTAGGAGGTCGTAGACATAGGAGATAGTAGACATAGACGTAGGAGATCGTAGACATAGACGTAGGAAGTCGTAGACATAGACGTAGGGGGTCGTAGACATAGACGTAGGAGGTCGTAGTCATAGACGTAGGGGGTCGTAGTCATAGACGTAGGAGGTCGTAGTCATAGACGTAGGGGGTCGTAGTCATAGACGTAGGAGGTCGTAGTCATAGACGTAGGGGGTCGTAGACATAGACGTAGGGGGTCGTAGTCATAGACGTAGGAGGTCGTAGTCATAGACGTAGGAAGTCGTAGACATAGTCGTAGGAGGTCGTAGACATAGATGTAGGAGGTCGTAGACATAGTCGTAGGAGGTCGTAGACATAGACGTAGGAGGTCGTAGACATAGACGTAGGCGGTCGTAGACATAGTCGTAGGAGGTCGTAGACATAGATGTAGGAGGTCGTAGACATAGACGTAGGCGGTCGTAGACATAGTCGTAGGAGGTCGTAGACATAGACGTAGGCGGTCGTAGACATAGTCGTAGGAGGTCGTAGACATAGATGTAGGAGGTCGTAGACATAGTCGTAGGAGGTCGTAGACATAGATGTAGGAGGTCGTAGACATAGTCGTAGGAGGTCGTAGACATAGATGTAGGAAGTCGTAGACATAGTCGTAGGAGGTCGTAGACATAGACGTAGGCGGTCGTAGACATAGTCGTAGGAGGTCGTAGACATAGATGTAGGAGGTCGTAGACATAGTCGTAGGAGGTCGTAGACATAGATGTAGGAGGTCGTAGACATAGTCGGATGAGGTCGTAGACATAGATGTAGGCGGTCGTAGACATAGTCGTAGAAGGTCTTTTACTTCAGCGAGTCAACACGACCTTGACATTTTTGTTCAACTCGTCTAGGGTCTTCTAAACTCGTGGATTAGGTCGTCCAAGTGGGACAGGCCCTTAACCCTGTGAACCTACGCTGCACTCCCTGAACAGCAAGAATGCCCTTCCTCAAATTTGGAGACCAAAACTGCACACAATGCTCCAGCTGTGGTCTCACTAGGGCCCTGTACAACTGCAGAAGGACCTCTTTGCTCCTATAGTCAACTCCTCTTGTTATAAAGGCCAACATGCCATTTGCTTTCTTCACAGCCTGCTGTACCTGCATGCTTACTTTCATCGACTGATGAACAAGGACCCCCCAGATCCTGTTGTACTTCCCCTTTTCTCAACTTGACACCATTTAGATACTAATCTTCCTTCCTGTTTTTGCTACCAAAGTGGATAACCTCACATTTATCTGCATTTGGATTATAATTGATCCACATTCTTAAACCCCTGTCTCACGGTGCGAGTTGGCCCACGAGTGACCCCGAGTTTTCACTCGTGGTGATCACGTACAGCCAACGTAGCGGGAACGTGGGACCTCGCGCGATCAACTTGTCCACTCGTGGCGCTAACGGCAGGTACCCGCGAAACTTGTGAACTCGTGAAAAAAGTCAAACATGTTTGACTTTTTCCACGAGTCAAATTTAGTGTTCAAGTTTAAAATTGAAACATTTAGACTCGTTGTAAGAACGTAGGGCCCGTGCGTTTAACGTAGTGATTCGTGAGTCTACCGTGGGAACTCTTTAAAATATTTCAGTGCCATTCACACTCGAGTCTTAATCACAAAATTTAATTCACCCTAGACTAAATATTCTTTGTTTTTTGATCATTTTCGTCTTATTTTCCCATGTGTACAATTTTATATATAATGTATATCCTAAAAATATGTTAAAAAAAAACTAGGAGTGAAAAAAAAGTTTAATTACCACAGGAGTTGGAAAATCATTCTATTAGAATGATTAAAAAAAAACATTCCAACGTCTAAACACTGGGCTTCAGCCCTATCCTACCCTTTCGGGGGGTGATTACTGCAGTTATTTATTGGAAAATTAGCTATAAAACCATGGAGATGAATCAATGAACATTGGATTTTCCTGACGCGTAGATCTGGTTTTGGGGTCCCGCCAAGAGGAGGTGATGTGGACACGGTTTCAGTTACAGTTTTAGAGGAACATTGCTTCCGATCTAAGTCTCTTATGCACTCCTCAGAAGAACTGGGTGTGCTCTTCACCATTACGGCTCCCAGCCTACAGGTTTCTGATCTGAACAACTAACTTCTTCCCAATTTCTCCTCCACCCACTCCCCCACCCCCCCGATTTCCCTCTCCTCCTCGGCGCTCTTGTTCACTCCCTCCCTCCCTCCCTCCCTCCATCCCTCTCGCAGGGCTTGGTTCAAAGGGGGCAACGAGCCAAGCGGGGTCTGAACCCTTTCTGAAAACGAGCGCAAAGAGTAAAAAGTATTGTCAAGCGCTCCAAACTTCGTTTAAAATAAGTAAATCCGACCTTGGCTAATAATTTAAAAATAAATCCTTATACAAAACCAACACCCTACAAACTCTCTGTCTCTCACGCTGCCTGTTGCCTTGTGGGGGGTGTGTGTCGGAGAGAGGGGGTGTGGGTGTGGAGGGGACCCGATGTGAATGTTACCACTATAGGATGGCGAGCTTGGGCTCTGAGCTGCAGTGATAGAGAGCAGAGAGAGAGAGAGAGAGGGAGAGAGAGTGGGTGTGCGCGTCAGCAGCAAAGTTATATACAACGGGGGTACACAAAAGGCTGGAGAAACTCAGCGGGTGCAGCAGCATCTAAGGAGCGAAGGAGTGAAGGAGACAGGTGACGTTTCGGGTCGAGACCCTTATATACAACGGGCTTGTACCCGCTGGCAAGATGGGTTTCCTTTGTTCTCATCCGGGGCTTCAGAGAGATCGGAGAGAATTAAGTCTCCCTTGCACACCACTCCTAACCCAAGGGCCTTGTCACCCCAGACAGATTAATGACGCCCCCCCCCAACCTCCCTCACACCTGGGCACCAAAGCAGCTCAGGAGGCGAACCCTGAGCTCCGTCTCCCAACAATCTGATGCGCATTTTCCCTCTGTAGGTCATATTAATAGATGTATCCGCGCTGATTTCTATCTTTAACTCAAAGCCACAGGATGGAGATGTTTTCTTTAACATTGTTGCTTTATTAAAACATACCTTCATTCACGGTTGGCTCAAGTGTAACGGGAGAGGAACTTGGTAACTCGGGAGAGCACCTTGGAACATCGCATAAAGACATGCCCGTGGGAACTCGGTTAAACACTTGACCATAAACTTTGAATCTCGTGCATAACCACGAGTCCGTTTTTTTTCTTTCACTTGGGGTCACTCTTGGGTGGACTCGCACTGTGAGACAGGGCCTTTAAGTCTCTACACCGACACTTATCACCTAACTAAACACTGTAACTGCGGCCCGAATGTGATCATGTTCGCGTTTCCGTTCAGTGGTTAGCGAGCAACAAAAGCTTTTCACTGCACCTCGGTACACAGACTGATTCCTGGGATGTCAGGACTGTCTTATGAACAAAGACTGCATAGACTCGGTTTATACTCTCTAGAATTTAGGAGATTGAGAGGGGATCTTATAGAAACTTACAAAATTCTTAAGGGGTTGGACAGGCTAGATGCAGGAAGATTGTTCCCGATGTTGGGGAAGTCCAGGACAAGGGGTCACAGCTTAAGGATAAGGGGGAAATCCTTTAGGACCGAGATGAGAAGGAATTTGTTCACACAGAGAGTGGTGGGTCTCTGGAACTCTCTGCCACAGAGGGTAGCTGAGGCCAGTTTATTGGCTATATTTAAGAGGGAGTTAGATGTGGCCCTTGTGGCTATGGGGATCAGAGGGTATGGAGAGAAGGCAGGTACGGGATATTGAGTTGGATGATCAGCCATGATGATATTGAATGGCGGTGCAGGCTCGAAGGGCCGAATGACCTACTCCTGCACCTAATTTCTATGTTTCTATGTTTCTACATGACAATAAACTAAACTGAACTGAATTAAACTGAACTGCGCTGATTTACAAACTAATACTCAAAGAGCTGGAGTCGGGCAGCATCTCTGGAGGATGTGGTTGACAACGTTTTGGGTCGGGACCTCAAATCCATTCTAAGACTCAGTCTATAAGTGAGGGGTGCACAGTGGTGCAGCGGTAGATTTGCTGCCTCATAGCGTCAGAGACCCGTGTTCGATCCTGTCTATGTGGAGTTCGTATGTTTTCCCCATGACCTCCGTGGGTTTCCTCCAGGAGCTCCAGTTTCCCCCGCACTCCATAGTTTAGTTTAGAGATACAGCGCGGAAACAGGCCCTTCGGCCCACCGGCCCCGCGCCGACCAGCGATCCCCGCACACTTAACACCATCCCCCACACACCAGGGACAATTTGCACGTGCACCAAGCTAGTTAACCTACCAACCCGTACGTCTTTGGAGTGTGGGAGGAAACCGAAGATCTCGGAGAAAACCCGCGCAGGTCACGGGGAGAACGTATGAACTCCAGCACCCGTAGTCAATAGACAATGGACAATAGGTGCAGGAGTAGGCCATACGGCCCTTCAAGCCAGCACCGCCATCCAATGTGACCACGGCTGATCAGCCGGGATCGGACCCACGTCTCTGGCGCTTCAAGCGCTGTAAGGCAGCAACTCTACCACAGCGCCACCATGCCACCCCACTAAGACGCCGCACTAAAATGTTCCCAGTGAGTGTGACTATCATTTGCCTGGTTGACGACACTGGCAGAGTTGCTGGGCCACGATCAACTTTGCTTTTCTATAACTGCAGCCTGGCAAAAGCGAGGCTGGCAGGAACCCACTTGCATGGCATGCTGCCTGCTGGCAGCTGGTTCAGGGCTGGTCGGAAGCTGAAAGCATGATCATGAGCAGGCACCACGATGGGCATGACCCTGGCATGACAAGCAGCAAGACTCGTTCAACTGCCCCAGCTCGCTGTACCTTCCTCTTGGCTTTACGATACTTTCTATTTCACACGTACTGAGGTGCAGTGAAATTTATTTTTGTGTGCTGTTCAGTACAAGTATCACTGCACATAACCACTCAGATACATCTTAGATCAGCATCTCAGATACAGTACAAGTGTATAGCAGTAGTACATAGACACATAGAAACATAGAAACATAGAAACATAGAAACATTGAAAATAGGTACAGGAGGAGGCCATTCGGCCCTTCGAGCCAGCACCACCATTCAATGTGATCATGGCTGATCGTCCCCAATCAATAACCCGTGCCTGCCTTCTCCCCATATCCCTTGACTCCACTAGCCCCTAGAGCTCTATTTAACTCTCACTTAAATCCATCCAGTGATTTGGCCTCCACTGCCCTCTGTGGCAGGGAATTCCACAAATTCACAACTCTCTGGGTGAAAAGGTTTTTTCTCACCTCAGTCTCATTAGCCTCCCCTTTATTATAAGACTGTGGCCCCTAGTTCTGGACTGGCCCAACATTGGGAACATTGTTCCTGCATCTAGCTTGTCCAGTCCTTTTATAATTTTATATGTTTCTATAAGATTCCCCCTCATCCTTCTAAACGCCAGTGAATACAAGCCTAGACTTTTCAATCTTTCCTCATATGACAGTCCCGCTGAGCCAGTGGCCAGTGTGGGGCCATTTTCAAGTCCCAGTTGTTGTAAGTGCAGGGATCTTGATCTGACCATGAAGGCCCGTTGTCATGGCGACGTTGCAGGGTGGGCCTGGCCTAGCGTAGTTGTGGTGTCCTCCGCCGCTGCTCCACCGCCGTAGGCCACGTGGGTTCCACGTGCTCGTCCTCTTGGAGCGGCGTCTGATCCAGCCGAGCCCCAGGCTGCTGCAGGGCCTCCAGCGGCCCACTCCCCCGTCGAGGCCGCGCGCTCCCTCCCACAAACGGTCTGCTCACCGGCACCTCTACCTATTGTGCTGGTATATCTAATCACTTTGCATAACATGCAAATCGAAGCTTTTCCCTGTACATCCGTACAAGTGTCAATAATAAACCTAAACCCAAACTTAAAACATTTTCATTATCGATCAAATTTAGTCCGCGTGTGCATTGCTCAGGTTGCCGAATAGCAAAACGCAAGGTATTATCTACTTTAGATGGAAAGGCATGGAAACAGGCTCTTCGGCCCACCGAGTCCGCGCCGACCAGCGATCGCCCCGTACACTCGCTCTACCCTACACACACACACTCGGGACAATTTACAATTTTACAGAAGCCAATTCACCTGCAAACATGCACGTCCTTGGAATTGTGGGAGGAAACCGGAGCACCCGGAGAAAACCCGCACGGTCACGGGGAGAACGTGCAAACTCCGTACAGACAGCGGCCGTAGTCAGGAATAAACCCGGCTGTGAGGCAATGACTCTACCGCTGCGCCACCGTGCCGCGCCATGACTAATTGGTGCCCAAAGGTTCATAAAGAAAGAGTTGAGAGTGGAATGATCTTCCAGCAGAAGTGGTGGAGGCAGGATCGATTTTAACATTTAAAAGTAAAGTGGATAGGTATATGGACGGGAAGGGAATGGAGGGTATGGTCTGAGTGCAGGTAGATGGGACTAGGGGAAAATAAATGGTCAGCACGGACTGGAAGGGCCGAAAGGGCCTGTTTCCGTGCTGTAATTGTTATATGGTTAGATGGTTGTTATAAGAGTGTTTATTGTCATATGTGCCGCCAATGGAACGATGCAACCCTAACTTGCCGCATCTGAATAAATCCATAAAGACAATAACTTGGGGCTATTAACTATCCCGCGGTCTATTCATAAACTCAGGGGCCACCGCGCTTTTGTGGTCGAAGCACCCAGACTGTGGAACAGCATCCCTCTACCCCATCAGAAATGCCCCCTCCATCAACTCTTTCAAGTCTAGACTTAAGACTTATTTCTACTCACAAGCGTTTCTTGAGGTCCTCTGAGGGAGCGCTGTATGTATGTATTGTTAGATCTATGTACCACTGTATGTAGCATGTTAGTACCTGCGCTGATGTAAAGCACTTTGGTCAACGAGAGTTGTTTTTAAATGTGCTATAGAAATAAAAGTGACTTGATGAACTGCGCACAGGTATTATATAAATATATAAAATATAAAAATCAAAAATACAATAAGTTGAGGGGAATGTAGGCATCTGGATCATGTGGTATCAGGTTCAGCACAGACATTGTGGCTGAAGGGCCTGCTCAGGTGCTGTAATGTTCTCTGCTCCATGTCCTGTTTCTCTGCTGAATGACCCAAACAAGCAATCCGGTCGTTGTCAAATTTAGCAGAAAAAAAACAGCAAAAAGCAGCCCTGGTGAGACCACACTTGGAGTATTGTGTGCAGTTTTGTTCCCCTAAGTTGAGGAAGGACATTCTTGCTATTGAGGGGGTGCAGCGTAGGTTTACAAGGTTAATTCCCGGGATGGCGGGACTGCCATATGCTGGGAGAATGGAGCAGCTGGGCTTGTACACTCTGGAGTTTAGAAGGATGAGAGGGGATCTCATTGAAGCATATAAGGGTTTGTTAAGGGTTTGGACACGCTAGAGGCAGGAAACATGTTCCCGATGTTGGGGGAGTCCAGAACCAGGGACCATAGTTTAAGAATAAGGGGTAAGCCATTTAGAACGGAGATGAGGAAACACTTTTTCACACAGAGAGTTATGAGTCTGTGGAATTCTCTGCCTCAGAGGGCGGTGGAGGCAGGTTCTCTGGATGCTTTCAAGAGAGAGCTAGATAGGGCTCTTAAAAATAGAAGAGTCAGGGGATATGGGGAGAAGGCAGGAACGGGGTACTGATTGGGGATGATCAGCCATGATCACATTGAATGGTGGTGCTGGCTCGAACGGTCGAATGGCCTACTCCTGCACCTATTGTCTATTGTCTATTGACAACTTGGTCTATTTGATCTTATTTGATTGTGCACGCCAGGTTGATTGCATTCGTTGAAACAGGGCGAAGGTTGCAATGTTCCCACCGCAGATATGGCATTCGTGTGTACAATCAGGATGGCACGGTCGTGTGGCGGTAGAGTCGCTGCCTCACATCGCCAGACACCCGGGTTCGATCCTGACTATGGGTGCTGTCTGCAGTTCTGTACCTTCTCCCTGTGTGGGACAGTGTTAAGGGCCTGTCCCTCTTTCACGACCTAATTCACGACCTCTGCCGAGTTTGCCCTTGACTCATACTCGCAGCATAGAAACATAGAAACATAGAAATTAGGTGCAGGAGTGCCATTCGGCCCTTCGAGCCTGCACCGCCATTCAATATGATCATGGCTGATCATCCAACTCAGTATCCCGTACCTGCCTTCTCTCCATACCCTCTGATCCCCTTAGCCACAAGGGCCACATCTAACTCCCTCTTAAATATAGCCAATGAACTGGCCTCAACTACCCTCTGTGGCAGAGAGTTCCAGAGACCCACCACTCTCTGTGTGAAAAAAGTCCTTCTCATCTCGGTCCTAAAGGATTTCCCCCTTATCCTTAAGCTGTGACCCCTTGTCCTGGACCTCCCCAACATCGGGAACAATCTTCCTGCATCAAGCCTGTCCAACCCCTTAAGAATTTTGTAAGTTTCTATAAGATCCCCTCTCATATCTCCTAAATTCTAGAGAGTATAAACCGAGTCTATGCAGTCTTTGTTCATAAGACAGTCCTGACATCCCAGGAATCAGTCTGGTGAACCTTCTCTGCACTCCCTCTATGGCAATAATGTCCTTCCTCAGATTTGGAGACCAGAACTGTACGCAATACTCCAGGTGTGGTCTCACCAAGACCCTATACAACTGAAGTAGAACCTCCCTGCTCCTATACTCAAATCCTTTTGCTATGAAAGCTAACATACCATTCGAACATTCGAGCATGGTCGTCACGAGGTCGTAAGTAGGTCGTGATACTAGTCGTAGGTACTCGTGGCCTCAAGTAGGCCGGGGAGTTTTTTCAGCACGATGAAAAATGTCCACGTTTAAAACAGGTTGTGAATTAGGTCGTGAGAGTGGAAAAGGCCCTTTAGTGTATGGAGCGATTGCTGGTGGGTGCGGACTCGGTGGGCCAAAATGCCTCTTTACGCGCTGTATGTCTAAACCAAACTGAACTTTTAAAAGCTGTATGGAGCAGATTTCATTCATGATTAGCGATGAGTCAACTGGATTCCATCTGAAGTAGCAGGAAATGAAATTCATGTTGACCACATTGTTATTTGCCAATGTTCCCAATACATCTTGTCCACTGGATATAGCCACATCTGGACGTTATGGAGCAAGCTGCCCTTGTGGTTTCGTGTCACTCACTGATTTTAAAAATCGGAAAAATATGTTTAAACTCATAGAGTGATACAGCGAGGAAACAGGCCCTTCGGCCCAACTTTCCCACACCGGCCAACATCTACTCTAGTCCCGCCAGCCTGCATTTGGTCCATATCCCTCCAAACCTGACGGTTCTTCAATGTTGCGATAGTCCCTGCCTCAACGACCTCGTCCGGCAGCTCGTTCCATGCACCCACCATCCCTTGTGTGCAAATGTTACCCCTCAGATTCCTATTCAATCTTTCCCCTCCTCACCTTAAAGGGGTGTCAAAAGTCAAGTCAAACAAACTTTATTGTCATTTAGAAATACATTGATATATGCAGTTCCAAACGAAATTACGTTGCATTTGGCTCCCTGTGCAACACGATAAATTAACCGAAGGATAGGTATGTATGAAAAGGATAAATAGACAATAGTGGCAGCCCATTTACATGGCATTCAGGAGTCTGATGGCTCGTGGGAAGAAGCTGTTGCAGAACCTTGATGTTCTGCTCCTTATGCTGCGATATCTTTTGCCCGAGGGCAGCAGAGTGAACAGTCCATGATGGAGATGTGTGGGGTGCTTTATGATACTGCTGGCCTTAGACATGCAACGTTTGGTTGCAATATCCCCAATTGAGGGGAGATAGGTCCCGATGATTTTTTCCGCTGTCCTCACCACTCTCTGCACAGACTTCCAGTCGGAGGCTCTACAGTCCCCAAACCAGACAGAGATACAGCTGGTCAGAATACTCTCTATGGTGCCCCTGTAGAAAGTAGTGAGGATGGGATGGGGGAGATGAGCTCTTCTCATCCGGCGCAGAAAGTGCAGCCGCTGCTGCGCTCTCTTAACAGTTGATGAGATGTTAGTCGACCAGGTCAGACTGTTAGTGATCTGCACCCCCAGGAACTTTGTGCTACTGACCACCTCCACATCGCTGTCATTGATGTGAAGCGGTGTGGGACTGTGCCGGGTTTTCCTGAAGTCGACGATAATCTCCTTTGTTTTCTCGACATTCAGGATCAGGTTGTTCGTATTGCACCAGTCCACCAGTTGTTTCACCTCCTCCCTGTAAGCCAGCTCATTGTCGTCCCTGATGAGGCCCACCACTGTTGTGTCATCTGCGTACTTCATGATGTGGTTTGTACTAAACCTGGCACAACAGTCGTGAGTCATCAGGGTGAACAGCAGTGGACTCAGGACACAGCCCTGAGGGGAGCCGGTGCTCAGAGAGATGGTATTGGAGGTGTTATTTCCAACCCTCACAGACTGAGGTCTGTCAGTGAGGAAGTCCAGTAGCCAGTTACACGTGGGGGTGCTGAGGCCCAATGGAACCAGTTTGCTTATCAGGTGCTGGGGGATAATGGTGTTGAATGCTGAACTGAAATCCACGAACAGCATTCGCACATAGGTGTTTTTCTCCTCTAAATGTTCCAGGCTCAGATGGAGTCCGGAGGATATAGCGTCCTCTGTGGAGCGGTTTGGCCTGTAAGCAAACTGGTATGGGTCGAGTGTGGAGGGGAGTCTGGAGGTGATGTGGTCCCTGACCAGCCTCTCGAAGCACTTCATCATTATGGGGGTGAGTGCTACAGGGCGGTAGTCGTTGAGACATTGTATGTTGGATTTTTTTGGCACAGGTATGATGGTGGCAGTCTTGAAACATAATGGGACCACCGCCTGGTTCAGCGAGGTGTTGAAGATGTCCGTAAGGGCAAGTGCCAGCTGATCAGCACATTCCCTGAACACCCGCCCTGGTATGTTATCAGAGCCTGCCGCCTTTCGCGCGTTCACTCCTTTTAGGGACCTCCGAACATCCACTATGTCAAGACTGAGTTCCTGTTCATCACAGTGAGGAATACCTTTGCTTGCAGGTGTGTTATTTAATGCTTCGAACCGACCAAAATAGTTGTTGAGTTCATTGAGGAACTCAATGTTGTCATCACAGGGTGGTGAAGCAGTCTTATAGTCCGTGCAGGAGTTAGTTAGACAAAGGCCCGATATGCAAATGAGATGAAAGGATGATTCAGCTGCCTGTCAACAGATCTGAATCATCCTACCTAGGGTTGCCAACTCTCCCGTATTAGCCGGGCCATCCCGTATACTGGGCTAAACTGGTTTGTCCCATACGGGACAGCTCTTGACGGCTACTACTCGGGTCGAGGGGACTGTCGGGTCAGACCACGCCTCACCCGTCCCTGACGTAGTGCAGCCCGTGGAGTGCAGCAGCAGCAGCAGCAGCGCCTCGCCCATGGCCCCGTCGGTCGGTCGGCAGCCCGGCCAGCCATCCGACCTTCGGGCCTTCGCTTACCACCAACACCACCACCAGCCGATCATCAGCTCATGAGTTGGACAGGGTGCCGGACTGGACCAAAACCCCTCAGTTGGCCCGCTGGCTGGGCTTTGTGTGCAGTCCAGCACCCGGGCCAACTCATCATTCACCCAGCCACGGCCGAGTCGGTCAACGAATTGCCGTCGGGAATTTGTCCCTTATTTTGACCTTTTCCCCCTTATTTGGGAGTGATAAAGTTGGCAACCCTAATCCTACCACAACCAGAGAGCAGTGCTGAACTTCCACTTTGGAGACCCTTGGACTCTATCACTGATCGGACTTTGCTGGCTTTACCTTGCGCTAAACGTAATTCCCCTTATCACGTCCCTGTTCGCTGTGAGCGGCTCGATTGTAATCATGTATTGTCTTTCCGCTGACTGGTTAGCACGCAACAAAAGCTTTTCACTGTACCTCGGTACACGTGACAATAAACTAAACTGAACTGCAAAAAAATTAACTGAAACAGATCAGAGTGAAATGTAAAGCCAATGGGAGGTATAGAAACATAGAAACATAGAAACATAGAAAAATAGGTGCAGGAGTAGGCCATTCGGCCCTTCGAGCCTGCACCACCATTCAATGTGATCATGGCTGATCACCCAACTCAGTATCCCGTACCTGCCTTCTCTCCATACCCCCTGATCCCTTTAGCCACAAGTGACTCATCTAACGCCCTCTTAAATATAGCCAATGAACTGGCCTCAACTACCCTCTGTGGCAGTGGGGTGGAGGGGTGGAGGTGCATAGATCGGGGGGCAGTGGGCGAATCTTTATTTAATTATTTATTTTCCATACAAAATGCTTTTATTAAACAAATGAAAATACCATGTGGTAACACGATCAGAGAATGCCTACATTGGCATTTTACAAAGAAAGTTATCAAATTAAAATATTAACATTTTCTATCAATAATACATTCGACCTCCAGCGGTGACCAGCGTTCATGGAAGGCCTCGACAGTCCCCGTGGACACTGCGCGTGTCTTTCCCTCTCCAGGGACACGCGGGCACGGACGTAACTCCGGAAAACGGGCAGGCAGTCGACCGCTGTGTGGCCGTCTACAGCCCGCTGCCTGGACCCGCGAATGGCCATCTTGGCCAGGCCCAGGAGCAGACCGACAGGGAGACCCCCTCCTCCCTCCCGACCCTCCCCCCACTCTGTACCGGGTGCCCAAAAATCAATAGCGTCGGACTGAAGTGGAGCCAAAACGTGAGGAGCAGCCCCTTCAGATACTCGAACAGGGGTTGCAACCTCGAACACTCCGTGTAGATGTGGAACACGGTCCCTTCCTCGCCGCAGAAGTGACAGGCGGCGGACGAGTCCGTGAACCGGCTCAAGTACCTGTTGCAGGCCACGGCTTTGTGCAGCACTCTCCACCCCAGGTCCCCAATGTAAAGGGGAGGACTCCCTTGTAGAGAGACACAGTGGGAGAAATTGGGAGGAGAGGGAGGAAAACAGGAAAGATTGAGGGAGGAAGGGAGGGGATGTAACATAAATGGGAAACTCAACATTCAAACCGCTGGGTTATAAGCTGCCCAAGAAGAATCCTCTAGTTTGCGTGTGGCTACACTCTGTGAGAAAGGCCAGTATGGGAATGCATAGGGAAGCTACAGTGGGTTAGCAACTGGTAGATCCAGGATAGACGCAAAATGCTGGAGTAATTCAGCGGGATTCAGCAGTGGAAAGGTTCTTCTGCAGTTGTATGGGGCTCTGGTGAGACCACATCTGGAGTATTGTGTACAGTTTTGGCCTCCTAATTTGAGGAAGGACATCCTTGTGATTGAGGCAGTGCAGCGTAGGTTCACGAGATTGATCCCTGGGATGGCGGGACTGTCATATGAGGAAAGATTGAAAAGACTAGGCTTGTATTCACTGGGGTTTAGAAGGATGAGGGGGGGGGGGGGGGGGATCTTATAGAAACATATAAAATTATAAAAGGACTGGACAAGCTAGATGCAGGAAAAATGTTCCCAATGTTGGACGAGTCCAGAACCAGGGGCCACAGACTTAGAATAAAGGGGAGGTCATTTAAGACTGAGGTGAGAAAAAGCTTTTTCACCCAGAGAGTTGTGAATTTGTGGAATTCCCTGCCACAGAGGGCAGTGGAGGCCAAATCACTGGATGGATTTAAGAGAGAGTTGGATAGAGCTCTAGGGGCTGGTGGAGTCAAGGGATATGGGTAGAAGGCAGGCACGGGTTATTGATTGGGGACGATCAGCCATGATCACAATGAATGGCGGTGCTGGCTCGAAGGGCCGAATGGCCTCCTCCTGCACCCATTTTCTATTTTTTCTCTGCATCTCTGGAGAGAAGGAACCGGTGACGTTTCGGGGTCAAGACCCTTCTTCAGACTGAGAGTCAGTGGGAGAGGGAAAACTAGAGGTATGAAGTGGTTCAGAACAATGATTTGAGCCGGCACAGATGACCAAGGAAAGGTGGGGCCCACAATGGTCCATTGTTGACTGCGGAAGAGGTGGTAACGAGGGGATGCGAACAGTGAAACTAGCAGGATGACTCGGGTGGGGGGAGGAACGGAGTGCGGGGGGGGTGAGGGATGGGGGGCGCAAGAGTTCTTTGAAATGGGAGAAGTCAATGTTCACACCGCTGGGGTGTAAGCTGCCCAGGCGAAATATGAGGTGCTGTTCCTCCAATTTGCGCTGGGCCTCACTCAGACAGTGGAGGAGGCCCGGGACAGGAAGGTCAGCGTGGGGTTGGGAAGGGGAGCGGAAATGTTTGGTCACCGGGAAATAACGTGGGCCTTGGCTGGAGAAACTCAGCGGATCAGGCAGCACCAGGGGGAGGGAACGGCCAGGCAACGTTTCGGGTCGGGGCCCTTCTTCAGACAAAATTATTTAATTGGCGTATAACAAATATGATCAGTTAAAAGCACAGCAGGCAGTCACTTTAAATTACACACTCCCTTCTTTACTGGCTCAGATCTTTTAAGTTAATTGCCACTGTCTTTCTTTTGCCCTATAATTTGCTGGTTTCTGTTTGGACTTTTATGATCTTAGTAAAGTCCCCTAATAGCATTCCTTTATGTTTAATACTTTCGGTGAGGGTGGGGGTGGGGGTGGAACGCAGGCACTTGACAATATATTCGGCGCATGAATGGGGAGTTTGTGCCCTTCCATCATACTAATTCTGATAAAACAATGCTTTAAATCAGACGGCACACTGGGATGTTTAAAAAAAAATTAAGTATAGAAGTTGGGGAGGTCACGTTGCAGTTCGTATAAGACGTTGATGAGGCCACATCTGTGGTATCGTGTTCAGTTCTGGGCACCGTGTTATAGGAAAGATGTCATCGAGCTAGAGAGGGTGCGGAGAAGATTTACGAGGATGTTGCCAGGACCCGAGGGTGTGAGCTACAGGGAGAGGTTGGACAGGGCTGGGACTCTATTCCTTGGAGCGCAGGAGGATGAGGGGAGATCTTATAGAGGTGTACAAAATCATGAGAGGAATAGATCGGGTAGACGCACAGAGTCTGCTGCCCAGAGTAGGGAATTCGAGGAGCAGAGGACATTCATAATTCATAATTCATAGGTTCTAGGAGCAGAATTAGGCTATTCGAGCCCATCGAGTCTTCTCCGCCATTCAATCATGGCTGATCTATCTCTCCCTCCTAACCCCATTCTCTACCGTTGCACCACCCGTCGCCCTGGAGAAAAGGTGTAGATGTTTTGGGTCGAGTCCCTTCTCCAGACTGAGAGTCAGAGCGGAGGGAGACTAGACGTATGAAAAGGTTCGGAACAAATCAGAGCCGGCACTGATGAGTCAAGGAAGGTGGAGCCCACAATGGTCCATTGTTGGCTGTGGGAGAGGTGATACGGAAAGGATACAATCAGGGAAACCAGCATGACGAACAGGATGGAGCGAGAGGGAAAGCAAGGGTCATTTGAAATTAGATCAACCAATGTTCATACGGCTGGGGTGTAAGCTGCCCAAGCTAAAGATGAGGTGTTAAAGAAGGAACTGCAGATGCTGTAGAATCGAGGGTACACAAAAAGCTGGAGAAACTCAGCGGGTGCAGCAGCATCTAAGGAGCGAAGGAGATGGGCGACGTTTCGGGTCGAGACCCTTCTTCAGACTGGTCAGGGATCAGGGAAACGAGAGATATAGACGGTGATGTGGAGAGATAAAGAACAATGAATGAAAGATGTGCAAAAAAGTATCGATGATAAAGGAAACAGGCCATTGTAAGCTGTTTGTGGTGTGAAAATGAGAAGCTAGTGCGACTTGGATGGGGGGGGGGGGGAGAGATCGAGAGAGAAGGAATGCCAGGGCCCGAGGGCTGAGGGAGAGGTGGGAAGGGGAGGAGGCAGCCTGGGTTAACGGAATTGAGAAAATTCAATGTTTAAGCCCAGATGAGGTGTTGGTCCTCCAATTTATGTGGGGCCTCACTCTGACAATGAAGGAGGCCCAGGACGGAAAGGCCTGTGACCTCGTGGGTTTTCTCCGGGTGCTCCAGTTTCCTCCCACACGCCAAAGATGCGCAGGTT
This sequence comes from Raja brachyura, assembly GCA_963514005.1. The sequence continues at coordinate 112,999,837 of OY740785.1, forward strand.
TGTAGGTTAATTGCCTTCTGTAAAATCGTAAGAAATTATACCTAGCGTGCAGGGCAGTGTATGGGGTGATCGCTGGTCGGCGCGGACTCAGCGGGCCAAAGGGCCTGTTTCCGCTCTGTGCGTTTAAAGCCTAAAGTAAAGTCTGAAGAAAATTAAGGATTACACAAGAGCAGACAAAATAAACCAGATGGTAGGAAAAAAAACTCAACGCTATTATAAGTAAACGTTCTAAGCAGACGGGGGTAATTAAGGCCATGGAGTTGGCCCTTAGGATTAAACTTGGAGAAATACTTTAAGCCACAAAGCTTTCACTACAGACGCTTCCCCTTGAGCTAGAAGATAATCAAGCATTTCATTCTGTGCACACAGTTTCAGTTTAGCTTACTGTCACGTGCACCGAGGTACGCGGAAAAGCTTTTGCTGCGTGCTATCCAGCCAGTGGGAAGACAATACGTGATTACTGAACGATGTATAGGAAGGAACTGCAGACGCCAGTTTACACTGAAGATGGACACAAAAAGGTTGAGTTACATTTCGGGTCGAGACTTTCTGTCCTGGGCCTCCTTCTCTGTCAGAGTGAGGCCAAACGCAAACTGGAGAAGCAGCACCTCATATTTTGCTTGGGCAGCTTACTCCCCAGTGGTAGGCAGTCTAGACCCGAAATGTCACCTATTTCGTTTCTCCAGAGATGCTGCCTGACACGCTGAGTCACTCCAGCTTTTTTTTCTAAGCTAAACCGTGCGAGTAACTCAACGGATCAGGTTTCATCAATGGGGGATGTGGATAGGCGATGTTCCACGTCAGGACAAGTGATGGTGGGTGTATGGAACCAGCTGCCAGAGGAGGTAGTTGAGGCAGGGGACTATCCCAACGTGTAAGAAACAGTTGGACAGTAAGACAGGCCCCAGGACAGGTTTGGAGGGATATGGACCAAGCGCAGGCAAGTGGGACAAGTGTAGCTGGGACATTGTTGGCTGGTTTGGGCAAGTTGGGCCGAAGGGCCTGTTTCCACACTGGAGCACTCTATGGCTAGATCTTCTGATCCATTCTAAGACTCAAGGGCCTGTCCCACTTACGTGACTTTTTCGGCGACTGCTGGCACCCGTCACAGGTCGCTGAAATTTTTAAAACATGTTGAAAACCCAGCGGGGACCAGAAAGACGTTACGACTCTTTGGGTGACTCGAAGACGACTCACGACCACACAGGCGACACCCTGGTGACACGTCGCGGGGTGAAGCCCGTATGGTCGTGAGTAGTCGCCCAAAGAGTCATACCTTGTTCTGGTCGCCGCTGGGTTTTCAACATGTTGAAAAATTTTGGCGCCCTGCAACGACCTACGACGGGTGCCAGCAGTCGGCAAAAAAGTTGCGTAAGTCGGACAGGCCCTTCAGTCTACAACTAGATTAAAAAAACAGAGGTACAAAATTTACCAAATATCGTAGAAGAATAATGGCCCTGTCCCACGGTGCGAGTTCATTACAGAGCTCTCCCGAGTTTTAAAAAAAACTTGTGGTAAGCACGGAGAATGACGTCGGAGCTCGGGGACGTCACTTAGCGGCTCGTAGCGCTAACGGCAGGTACTCGGGAAGACTCGCTAACGGCAGGTAAAGCACGGGAAGACTCGTGAAGATTTTGAAAAATGTCCACGAGAGCCCCCAAGTACCGACGAGCGGCCATTACCGTAAATCTCCGAGTTCGAATCAGGGCAAACTCGGGAGAGCTCTTGGAATGAACTCGTACAGTGGGACGGGGCTTTAAACACATTTCCAGAGATAAAAACCGCCTGCAGAACATGTGAGAGGGGCAGCAAGGATAATTGGGAGAGTGGATGGGATTGTGAGGTACAGGATTATGACGACTGATCTATGATGAGCGTTTGTCGACACTGGGCCTGTACTTGCTGGAGTTACTCGTAGAATGAGGTGGGACACCTCATTGAAACTTACCAAATAGTGAAAAGGCCTGGATAGAGTGGATGTGGAGAGGATGATTCCACTCGTGGGATAATACAGAACCAGAAGCCATCGCTTCATACCAAAAGGACGTAACTTGAGAAAGGAGATGACAATTAATTTCTTTCGTCAGAGGGTGGTGAATCTGTGGAATCCATTGCCACAGACGGCTGTGGAGGCCAAGTCAATGGGTATTTGTACGTGGAGAATGACAGGTTCTTGATTAGTACGGGTGTCAGGGGTCATGGGGAGACGGCAGGAGAATGTGGTTGGGAGGGAGGGAAAGATAGATCAGCCATGATAGAATGACAGAGTAGACCCGATGGGCCGAATGGCCTATTTCTGCTCCTGGAACTAATGAACCTGATTCACCTGTCAGCATGTCTTTGTGCATGGGAAATGATGCCTCACAAATTCGGTTAACTACCTTGTAGAGATAAAGAAGAGGACTGACGAAGGAAGAGCAGGAGACGTTGTCTATGTGGGCGGCCTTGAGGCGCAGCGGTAGAGTTGCAGCCTTACACCGCCAGAGACCCGGGTTCAATCCCGACTACGGGTGCTGTCTGCACTGACCGCGTGGGCTTTCCCCAGGTGCTGACGTCCAGATTTATAGATTAAGCTTTTCTAAAGATTATAAATTGCCCCTAGTGTGTCGTATAGACAATAGACAATAGGTGCAAGAGTAGGCCATTCCATCCTTCGAGCCAGCACTGTTTCTTATAGAGATAGTATAGTGCTATTGTACGGGCTGTCGGACAGGACAGAGATACCGGACAGAGATCGCTGTCCGACATGGACTCAGAGGGCCGAAGGGCCTGTTTCCACACTGTAGCTCGAAACTGAACTAAACTTAAACTGAAGGATTTCTTAAGGATAAGGGGGAAATCCTTTAGGACCGAGATGAGAAGGACTTTTTTCACACAGAGAGTGGTGGGTCTCTGGAACTCTCAGCCACAGAGGGTAGTTGAGGCCAGTTCATTGGCTATATTTAAGAGGGAGTTAGATGTGGCCCTTGTGGCTAAGGGGATCATAGGGTATGGAGAGAAGGCAGGTACGGGATACTGAGTTGGATGATCAGCCATGATCATATTGAATGACGGTGCAGGCTCGAAGGGCCGAATGGCCTACTCCTGCACCTAATTTCTATGTTTCTATGTCTATGTTAAAGTTTTGTGTCTATCTTCGGTTTAACTTAACAAGGGCCTGAAGAAAGGTCTTGACCTATTCCTTTTCTGCAGAGATGCTGTCTGACCTGCTGAGTTGCTCCAGCTTTTTATGTCTGTCGTAGACTTAACGAGGCCAAGGTCCAGTACGCTAAGCTGGCGAAGAAAATTAGAACGCATGGGATCCATGCATGAGGAAATTGGATCCAAAACTGGCTAGGCAGAGCAAGTCAAAGAAGGATATAGTCGAGTTTAGTTTGGAGATACGGTGCAGAAACAGGCCCGTCGACCCACTGAGTCCGCGCCGACCAGCGGTCCCCGCACCTTAACACTATCATACACGCCCGAGGGACAATTTCACAATTTTATACCAAGCCAATTAATCTACAAACCTGCAAGTCTTTGGAGTTTGGGCGGAAACTGAAGATCTCAGAGAAAGCCCACGGGTCACGGGGAGAACGTCCTAAACGTACAAACTCCACACAGACAGTGCCCGTTGTCGGGATTGAACTCGGGTCCTTGGCACTGTAGTCACGGTAAAGCAAGAACTCACGGTGGCGCAGCGGTAGAGTTGCTGCTTTACAGCAAATGCAGGGCCAGAGACCCAAGTTCGATCCCGACTACGGGCGCTGCCTATATGGAGTTTGTACGCTCCTAATGGAAGGGGGAAGCATTCATTGTGATCATGGCTGATCATCCCCAATCAATAACCCGTGCCTGCCTTCTCCCCATATCCCTTGACTCCACTAGCCCCTAGAGCTCTATCTAACTCTCTCTTAAATCCATCCAGTGATTTGGCCTCCACTGCCCTCTGTGGAAGGGAATTCCACAAATTCACAACTCTCCGGGTGAAAACGTTTTTTCTCACCTCTGTCCTAATTGGCCTCCCCTTTATTCCAAGGCTGTGGCCCCTGGTTCTGGACTCGCCCAACATTGGGAACATTTTTCCTGCATTTAGCCTATCCAGTCCTTTTATAATTTTATATGTTTCTATAAGATCCCCCCTCATCCTTCTAAACTCCAGCGAATACAAGCCTAGTCTTTTCAATCTTTCCTCACATGACAGTCCCGCCATCCCAGGGATCAATCTCGTGAACCTACACTGCACTGCCTCGATCACAAGGATATCCTTCCTCAAATTAGGAAACCAAAACTGTACACAATACTCCAGATGTGGTCTTACAATAGACAATAGACAATAGACAATAGGAGCAGGAGTAGGCCATTCGGCCCTTCGAGCCAGCACCGCCATTCAATTTGATCATGGCTGATCATCCCCAATCAGTACCCCGTTCCTGCCTTCTCCCCATATCCCCTGACTCCACTGTCTTTAAGAGCCCTATCTAGCTCTCTCTTGGAAGTATCCAGAGAACCGGCCTCCACCGCCCTCTGAGGCAGAGAATTCCACAGACTCACCACTCTCTGTGTGAAAAAGTGGTTCCTCATCTCTGTTCTAAATAGCTTACCCCTTATTTTTAAACTGTGGCCCCTGGTTCTGGACTCCCCCAACATCGGGAACATGTTTCCTGCCTCTAGCATGTCCGAACCCTTAACAATCTTACATGTTTCAATAAGATCCCCTCTCATCCTTCTAAACTCCAGAGTGTACAAGCCCAGCCGCTCCATTCTCTCAGCATATGACAGTCCCGCCATCCTGGGAATTAACCTTGTAAACCTACGCTGCACTCCCTCAATAGCAAGAATAGCAAGGTCGGTGGAGGTTGGTTCTCTGAATGCTTTCAAGAGAGAGTTAGATAGAGCTCTTAAGGAGCTCTTCAGAGCCCTATACAACTGCAGAAGAACCAAAACCGAAATCCTCTTGTTATGAAGGCCAACATCCCATTAGCTTCCTTCACTGCCTGCTGTACCTGCACGCCAACTTTCAGTGACCGGTGTACAAGGACACGTTGTACCTCCCCCTTACCTAACCTAACCCCATTGAGATAATAATCTGCCCCCTGGTGCAGGTTTGTAGGTTAATTGGCTTGTAAATGTAAAATATGTCCCCCAGTGTGTGTCGGATGGTGTTAGTGTGCGGGGATCACTAGTCGGTGCGGACCCGGTGGGCCGAAGGGTCTGTTTCCGCGCTGTATCTCAAAACTAAACTAAACTAAACTCTATCGCTGTGGCATCGGGATGTTTTTTCAGAGAGGAGGCCTGTGACCAGCAGCGTGCCTCAGGGATCGATACTTGGCCTCTTGTCGTTTGGCATTTATATTAATGCCAAGTTGCTACGCTGGGCGTTACGTGAGTTTGTTTATTCCTGGCAATAGTGATGTTTGCATTCATTTGCATGCAAATGGTTTTAATAAGATGTAAATGAAATAACGAAATAGTTAAATACATAATTATTTCACGAATAATAATATAATTATGGGGTTAAAATTAGGCGTTTTAATGAGAGTTATCAATAAAAGCGCACACCCTGAAAAAAAAAAAAATGCTCCAACTCGCTCCCGGTCACGACCGACCGACCGACTAACGAGCCTTCAGGACCGCGGCTGCGACACCATTTTCTAATACAATCACATTTAGACCAAAATCTCATGCAGATAAATGCACCTGTTAAATGTGCAATTTGATCTTCTGTAGTTTAGTTTAGTTTAATGTAGTTAAATGAATTATTATCATGTGTACTGAGGTACAGTGAAAAGCTATTGTTGCATGCAATCCTGTCAGCATTTTGCTGAACACGTCCATTCAGTCTGCCTGGACCTACCTGATCTCCCGGTTGCCCCCCCCCCCCCCCTTCCACTAGGGGCGCCGCATTGAAGGCGCCTCTGCCTACAGTCTGTCTGTTTTTTCCCATCTTTTTTATCCCGACTACGGCTGCTGTCTGTACGGAGTTTGCACGTTCTCCCCGTGACCCGCGTGGTTTTCCCCCTGGAGCTCCGGTTCCCTCCCACACTCCAAAGACGTGCAGGTTTGCAGGTTAACTGGCTTGGCATAAACGCAAATTGTCCCTAGTGTGTGTAGGATAGTGTTAGCGTTCGGGGATCGCTGGTCGGCGCGGACTCGGTGGGCCGAAGGGCCTGATCTCTGCGCTGTATCTCTGAACTAAAGTGGGCCTGAACTGCAGTAACTCTTTGATTTCCCTTCTAGAGGAAGTGGGAGGGAATTGGCACGGCAACAACAACTTTCATGTCTGAATGTTTACAGCAGCATGTTAAAGCTGCATAGTGTCAGAAAATAAAAGTCTATTTTGGTCAAGTCGCACTTCCTTACTGGGACCTACTGTAACTGTACTCTGGCAGCTCTGCACCGCGTTCTGTGCCAGGATTTCCTCTTTTGTTTTGTTATTTCACCAACTCTTTTTTTTCCCTCCCGTTCCTAAACTGGATATCCCCTTGCCTCAAAGGCACGCTCTCGAAACATGCTCATAAGTCCTAATTAGAGCTATAAATGTTTCAGTAAGATCCCCTCTCATCCAGATTATACAGGCCCAGCAGCTCCATTCTGCCATATACTGAGAGAATGGAGCGGCTGGGCTTGTACACTCTGGAATTTAGAAGGATGAGAGGGGATCTTATTGAAACATATAAGATTATTAAGGGTTTGGACACGCTAGAGGCAGGAAACATGTTCCCGATGTTTGGAGAGTCCAGAACCAGGGGCCATAGTTTAAGAATAAGGAGTAAGCCATTTAGAACGGAGATGAGGAAACACTTTTTCACACAGAGAATTGTGAGTCTGTGGAGGGCGGTGGAGGCCGGTTCTCTGGATGCTTTCAAGAGAGAGCTAGATAGGGCTCTTGAAGATGGCGGAGTCAGGGGATATGGGGAGAAGGCAGGAACAGGGTACTGATTGGGGATGATCAGCCATGATCACATTGAATGGCGGTGCTGGCTCGAAGAGCTGAATGGCCTACTCCTGCACCTATTGTCTATTGTCAATGTAAATTTATTTTTTCCCAGTTTTAAGCAAATTTGATACCCGCTAATAAGTTAGGCCATTTGGCCCATTCATAGAAACATAGAACATAGAAAAATAGGTGCAGGAGTAGGCCATTTGGCCCTTCGAGCCTGCACCGCCATTCAATATGATCATGGCTGATCATCCAACTCAGTATCCCGTACCTGCCTTCTCTCCATACCCCCTGATCCCTTTAGCCACAAGTGCCACATGTAACGCCCTCTTAAATATAGCCAATGAACTGGCCTCAACTACCTTCAGTGGCAGAGAATTCCAGAGACTCACCACTCTCTGTGTAAAGAATGTTTTCCTCATCTCTGTCCTAAAGGAATTCCCCCTTATCCTTAGACTGTGACCCCTTGTTCTGGACCTCCCCCAACATCGGGAACAATCTTCCAGCATCTAGCTTGTCCAACCCCTTAAGTAAACTCCGTCAGTCAATAATGGCTGATCGATCTTTCCCTCTCAACCCCATTCTCCTTCCTTCTCCCCATAACCCCTGACACCCGCACTAATCAAGAACCTGTCAATCTTCGCCTTAAAAATATCCGTTGACTTGAGTAGTCAATGGATCTGTTTAGGGTGGCACGGTGGCGCTGGAGTAGCAGTAGAGTTGCTGCCTTATAGCGCCAGAGACCGGGTGCGATCCTGACCATGGGTGTTAGTCTGAGTGGAGTTTGTACGTTCTCCCCGTGACCTACGTGGGTTTTCTCCGAAGTCTTTGGTTTCCTCCCACACCCCAAAGACGTCCAGGTTTGTAGGTTAATTAGCTTGGTATGAAACGTAATTGTCCCTAGTGTGTGCAGGAGAGAAAATTTGCCATAACACATTGATTAAAATTCATGAGTCAGTTGTCCAGCAAGCAGTAGAGTTTGGGTCAGACTTCGGTGGGCCCAATCCACTCTGTGTCTATAAACCAAACTAATGTAGACGGCCTCCACAGCCGTCTGTGGCAATGAATTACACAGATTTACCACACTCTGGGTGAAGAAATTCCTCCTCGGATCCTTTCTGTTTTCCTCATTCCTTTCGACAAGTTGCTTTCGTTTTCAGCTGAGCTGTGCGAGGAAGTGGCCGTTTCCAATTTTCGCAGTCTCGCTACTGTTGCTGAGCCTTGAGAAAGGTCTGATTCTGGTGTGAGTGCCACTGGCAACAATGCAGCCGCCAAACCTGTCATTCTCCAGCCTTTACACCACCTTCGCCTTGTACCGCCCAGCGATCTGTCATCACACGACATGGGCTATTAGTGCTCAGAGTTCTATGTTCACAAACGCACTGCAGAAAGCGATTTGGACCAAGTGCCCCTGATGGTAATTAAGTTGCATTGAACTGCATGGGGAGGCACAGAGGCGCAGCCATGTAGCGCTTGCATCGCCAGAGACCCGGGTTCGATCCTAGCCATGGGCTCTTAAAGATAAAGGCATCAAGGTATGAGAAAATCATTTTTCACACAGAGAGAGGTGAATCTGTGGAATTCTCTGCCACAGAAGGTAGTTGAGGCCAGTTCATTGGCTATATTTAAGAGGGAGTTGGATGCGGCCCTTGTGGCTAAAGGGATCAGGGGATATGGAGAGAAGGCAGGTACAGGATATTGAGTTGGATGATCAGCCATGATCACATTGAGTGGCGGTGCTGGCTCGAAGGGCCGAATGGCCTACTCCTGCACCTATTGACTATTCCCAATAGAAAAGGTGGGGTTTAAACAGTAGAAGCCTGAAACTAGACACAATAGTGCTGTGTAGGAAGGAACTGCAGATATTGGTTTACACCGAAGATAGGCCAGAGATGTTGGGTGTCCCGTTGAGTTAGAAACATAGAAACATAGAAATTAGGTGCAGGAGTAGGCCATTCGGCCCTTCGAGCCTGCACCGCCATTCAATATGATCATGGCTGATCATCCAACTCAGTATCCCGTACCTGCCTCTGATCCCCTTAGCCACAAGGGCCACATCTAACTCCCTCCTAAATATAGCCAATGAACTGGCCTCAACTACCCTCTGTGGCAGAGAGTTCCAGAGACCCACCACTCTGTGTGAAAAAAGTAATTCTCATCTCGGTCCTAAAGGATTTCCCCCTTATCCTTAAGCTGTGACCCCTTGTCCTGGACCTCCCCAACATCGGGAACAATCTTCCTGCACCTAGCCTGTCCAACCCCTTAAGAATTTTGTACGTTTCTATACGATCCCCTCTCAGTCTCCTAAATTCTAGAGAGTATAAACCGAGTCTATGCAGTCTTTGTTCATTAGGCAGTCCTGACATCCCAGGAATCAGTCTGGTGAACCTTCTCTGCACTCCCTCTATGGCAATAATGTCCCTCATTTACTCCAGCATTTTGTGTCTATCTTCAGTCATAGATTCTTACACCATGAAACCAGGCCCTTTGGCCCAACTTGTCCCCAAGGGCCAACATGTCCCATCTACACCAGTCCCACCTGCCCGGTGTTGGCCCATATCCCTCTAAACCTGTCCTATTCATGTACCTGGCAAAATGTTTCTTGAACATTGTGTTAAACGCTGCCTCAACTACCTCCTCCGGCAGCTCGTTCCATACACCCACCACCCTTTGCGTGATAACGTTACACCCCATTAAATCCCATTAAATGCCCTCCAGCTCTCGTTTCCCCTACTCTGGGCAAGAGACTCTGTTCGTCCACCCGATCTAATCCTCTCATGATTTTATGCACCACTATAAGATCACCCCACATCTTCCTGCGCTCCTAGGAGACCCAGCCTGCTCAACCTCTCCCGATAGCTCAGGCCCTCTAGTCCTGGCAATATCCTCGTAAATCATCCCTGCACCCTTTCCAGCTTGACAACACTTTTCCTCTATCAGTGTGACCAAAACTACTCACAATACTCCAAATGCGGACTCATCAACATCTTATACAGCTGTAACATAACATCACAACTTCTATAGACACAAAAAGCTGGAGTAACTCAGCGGGACAGGCAGCTTCTCTGGAGAGAAGGCATGGGTGACGTTTCGGGTCGAGACCCTTCTTTCTGAAGAATTTCACTTTAACATTATTTTGCATGACTCCGTTTTTGGGACCATCTCCATCCCAGACTGCAAGAAATGACGGAGAATTGTGGACGCAGCCCAGACAATCACGCAAAACCAACCTCCTCCCTTCCATTGACTCCATCTGCACCTCACGCTGCCCCGGCAAGGCCAGCAGCATCATCAAGGACCAGTCTCACCCCCCCGGGCCACTCGCTCTTCTCCCCTCTCCCATCAGGCAAGAGGTACAGAAGCGTGCAAAGGCACACCTCCAGATTCGGGGACAGTTTCTTCCCAGCTGTTATCAGGCAACTGAACCATCCTACCAACAACCAGAGAGCGGTGCTGAACTACTATCTACATCTTTGGTGACCCTCGGACTACTCTTGATCGGACTTTGCTGGTTTTAACCTTGCACTAAACGTGATGTATGTATACACTGGTCAAGTGTAGTCATGCATTCTCTGTTATCTGGCAACCGAACCATCCTATCACCAACTAGAGAGTGATCCTGACCTCCCAACTACCACATTGGAAACCCCCAAACTACCTTTAATTGGACTGTACTGGACTTTATCTTGCACTAAACAGTATACTCTTTATCTTGTATCTGTACACTGCGGACGGCGTGATTGTAATCATGTATTGTTTTTCCGGTTAACACGTGACAAAAAGCCTTTCACTGTACCTCGGTACACGTGACAATAAACTAAACTCAACTAAACTAGAGCATAACTCTAAAATGACTGCATTCTGCCGCTTTGCACTCAACGTTTTTCTTGTTGTAGAAACATAGAAACATAGAAATTAGGTGCAGGAGTAGGCCATTCGGCCCTTCGAGCCTGCACTGCCGTTCAATATGATCATGGCTGATCATCCAACTCAGTATCCCGTACCTGCCTTCTCCCCATACCCTCTGATCCCCTTAGCCACAAGGGCCACATCTAACTCCCTCTTAAATATAGCCAATGAACTGGCCTCAACGACCCTCTGTGGCAGAGAGTTCCAGAGACCCACCACTCTCTGTGTGAAAAAAGTCCTTCTCATCTCGGTCCTAAAGGATTTCCCCCTTATCCTTAAGCTGTCACCCCTTGTCCTGGACTTCCCCAACATCGGGAACAATCTTCCTGCATCTAGCCTGTCCAACCCCTTAAGAATTTTAGAAGTTTCTATAAGATCCCCTCTCAATCTCCTACATTCTAGAGAGTATAAACCAAGTCTATGCAGTCTTTGTTCATAAGACAGCCCTGACATCCCAGGAATCAGTCTGGTGTATTGGTTCGGCAGTTGTATTTCTCAATACTGTCCAGCTGGGTAGAATGGATGTGGGGAGAATGTTCCCACTCATGGGAGAGTCTGGGACGAGAGGTCCCACTGCAGCCGCAGAAGTAAAGGACGTTCCTTTAGGAAGGAGATGAGGAGGAATTTATTTATTCAGAGGGTGGTGAACCTGTGGGACTCATTGCCACAGAAGGCTGTGGAGGCAGTCAACGGGCATTTTTAAGGCAGAGATAGATTAGAATAGACTAGTTTCTTTATTGTCATTGTAACATGAACCGTGTACAACAAAATTTAAAAATGTCAGCCAGTCAGTGCACCATTCAAACCATAAAATCTAACGATACATACAAGGTAAAATATTAAAAAAGATAAACAACTAAAATAAATATGAAATATAAAAACAGCCACGCATTAACACCCAACCCTACACCCTTCTGTCGATTTCACAGTGTACCAACCACAGTCCCTTAGTCCCCGCGTTCCTTGGCGGCTACATTCAGTGCCTTTATAGCAGTGGGGTAAAAACTGTTTTAAAGTCTGTTTGTCCTTGTCCTTGTAGATCTGTACCGTCTGCCTGACGGCAACAGTTCAAACAGGGAGTTTCCGGGGTGGGAAATGTCCTTTATAATATTCTGGGATTTTCTGATGCAGCGGGAACTGTGTAAGTCCTCCAAGGTAAGGAGAGGGCAGCCGACAATCCTCTGGGCGTTGTCAATGGCCCTCTGGAGCGCTTTCCTCTGAGCCGCTGTGCAGCTGGTGTACCACACGCATACACGGTATGTTAGGATGCTCTCAATGGAGCACCGATAAAAGGACAGCAGCAGTCTCTGTGTGATGTTATTCTTCCTGAGCACCCTCAGGAAGTGCAGTCTCTGCTGGACCTCTTTCAGCAGCGCAGAGGTGTTCACGCTCCACGTCAGGTCCCCCTCAATATGGATTCCCAGGAAGCGGAAATCTACCACCCTCTCCACACAGTCCCCTCTGATGATTATTGGTACCATTTCCGTTTTGGTCTTCCTGAAGTCCTGAAGATTGTAGTGTAGGATGGAACTGCAGATGCTGGTTTAAACCAAAGATAGACACAAAATCTCTGTGACAGACGGCATCTCTGGAGAAAAGGAGTACTTGACGTTAAGGGTCGAGACCATTCTTCAGACTGTCTTGGGTTACACATAAAGCTGGAGAAACTCAGCGGGTGCAGCAGCATCTAAGGAGCGAAGGAGATAGGCCACGTTTCGGGTCAAGACCCTTCTTCAGACTTTCTTGATTAGTGCGGGTGTCAGGGGTTGTGGGGAGAAGGCAGGCGAATGGGGTTGAGAGGGAGGGATAGATCAGCCATGATTGGATGGCGGACTCAAATGGAAAGGCCCAATAGCCTAAATCTACTCCGATCACTTATGAACGAACTCTCTGATCTTCATGTGAATAAAGAATTTCGCTGACAATAAAGTAATCTGAGATGTGAGGTCTAAGCTTGGCTCAGTTAAATGGAATCGGTTGGGTGATGCTGAGCCAGAGAGACCTCTTGGAGAGCTCCCAATTCCATGTTCATTTCACTGCTCTCAACTGAAATGCAAAGTGCCTGATGCGTTTATCGAGGATGAATTAAATCAACGCGCTGGGCTTATCTCATATTCAAGTTCACGCTCAAGTGAGTTTATTGTCATGTGTCCCTGATTGGACAATGAAATTCTTGCTTTGCTTCAGCACAACAGAACATAGTGGGTTACACAAAAAGCTGGAGAAACTCAGCGGGTGCAGCAGCATCTAAGGAGCGAAGGAGATAGGCGACGTTTCTGGTTGAGACCCTTCTTCAGACATTGACTACTAAACAGATCAGTGTGCCCATATACCATTACATAAATATATACACAAATGAATAAATAAACTGATAAAGTGCAAATAACAGATAATGGGTTATTAATGATCATAGTTTTGTCCAAGCCGAGTTTAATAGCCTGATGGCTGTGGGGAAGTAGCTATTCCTGAACCTGGTCGTTGCAGTCTTCAGGCTCCTGTACCTTCTACCTGAAGGTAGCAGGGAGATGAGTGTGTGGCCAGGGTGGTGTGGGTCCTTGATGATGCTGCCAGCCTTTTTGAGGTAGCGATTGCAGTAAATCCCCTCGATGGAAGGAAGGTCAGAGCCGATGATGGACTGGGTAGTGTTTACTACTTTTTGTAGTCTTTTCCTCTCCAGGGAACTCAAGTTGCCGAACCAAGCCACGATGCAACCGGTCAGCAAGCTCTCTACTGTGCACCTGTAGAGTCCTCCTTGACAAACTGACTCTCCGTAATCTTCTCAGGAAGTAGAGGCGCTGGTGAGCTTTCTTGATAATTGCATCGGTGTTCTCGGACCAGGAAAGATCTTCAGAGATGTGCACGCCCAGGAATTTGAAGCTCTTGACCCTTTCAACCATCGACACGTTGATATAAACGGGACTGTGTGTCCCCATCCTACTCCTTCCAAAGTCCACAATCAGTTCCTTGGTTTTGCTGGAGTTGAGGGCCAGGTTGTTGTGCTGGCACCATATGGACAGTTGCTCGATCTCTCTTCTATACTCTGACTCGTCCCCATCAGTGATACGTCCCACAACAGTGGTGTCGTCAGCGAACTTGATGATGGAGTTCGCACTGTGACCGGCTACGCAGTCATGAGTATAGAGTGAGTACAGCAGGGGGCTGAGCACGCAGCCCTGAGGTGCTCCCGTGCTAATTGTTATCGAGTCTGACACATTTCCACCAATACGAACAGACTGTGGATGAGGAAGTCGAGGATCCAATTGCAGAGGGATGCGCAAAGACCCAGTTCTGCGAGTTTGGTAACCAGCTTGGAGGGGATGATTGTGTTAAATGCCGAGCTGTAGTCAATAAATAACAGCCTGACATATGAGTTTTTGTTGTCCAAGTGGTCCAGAGTGGAGTGGAGGGCCAGCGAGATCGCGTCCACCGTTGATCTGTTGTGGCGGTAAGCGAACTGCAGTGGGTCCAGGTTTTTGTTGAGGTAGGAGTTGATTTGCGTCATGATCAACCTCTCAAAGCACTTCATCACCACAGGCGTTAGTGCCACAGGTCGATAGTCATTGAGGCACGTCACCTTGCTCTTCTTGGGCACCGGTATTATTGATGCCCTTTTGAAGCAGGTGGGAACCTCAGACCTCAGAAGTGACAGGTTGAAAATGTCCGTAAAAACTCCAGCCAGTTGGTCCACACAGGTTTTTAGAACACGACCAAGTATACCATCAGGTCCAGACGCTTTTCAAGGGTTCACCCCTCTGAAGGATTTCCTGACGTCGGCCTCTGTGACTGAGACTGAAATACCATCACAGCGAATGGGGGCTCGGGAAGGCACATCGGTGTTCTCCCTATCAAAGCGTGCATAAAATGCATTGAGCTCATCAGGGAGTGATGTTTCGCCGACATTCGAGCTGCCTCCTGGTTTCGCCTTGTAAGAGGTGATTGCATTCAGTCCCCGCCACAGCTGCCGAACATCTGTCTCATTCTCCAGCTTTGAGCAGAACTCCCTTTTGGCCTTTTTGATGGCTTTACCAAGGTCGTATCTGGACTTCTTGTAGACCACTGTATCATCAGATGTGAATGCCCGGTGTCTGGCCTTCAGAAGAATGTGGATCTCACAGTTCATCCAAGGTTTCTGATTGGGAAACACTTGGAAGGTTTTTGTAGGGATGCAGTCCTCCACACATTTCTATATGAAGTCTGTAACGACTGTGGCGTATTCATTCAAGTCCGTTGCCGAGTCCTTGAACATTGCCCAGTCTACAGACTCCAAACAGTCCTGTAGTTGTTCCTCTGCCCCCCCGACCAGCTCTGTACTGTCCTCACCTCTGGGGGTGCACTCTTTAATTGCTGCCTGTAGGCAGGAAGAAGCAGCACCGCGGTATGGTCGGGTTTACCGAAGTGAGGGCGAGGGATAGAGCGGTATGCATCCTTGATGGTGGTGTAGCAGTGGTCGAGGGTGTTTGGTCCTCTGGTGCAGCAGGAGACATGTTGGTGGAAGTTGGGGAGTGATTTCTTTACGTTTGCCTTATTGAAGTCCCCAGCAATGGTGGTAAATGCCTCGGGGTAAGACGTCTGGTGTTTGTTGACCACGGCGTGCAGCTCCTCCAGTGCCAGACGGACGTCTGCCTGGGGTGGGATGTAGACCGCGGTCAGGATGATGGAGGTGAATTCCCTCGGTAGGTAGAAGGGACGGCACTTCACCGCCAGATGTTCCAGGTGTGGAGAGCAGGAGTTGGACAGGACTGCCACATCTGAGCACCATGCAGAGTTGACCATGAGGCAGACACCCCCTCCTCTCCCTTTCCCCGATGCCAGTGTACGGTCCATGCGGTGGATGGAGAACCCTTCAGGCTGGACCGCTGAGTCTGGGGAGCTGGGGGTGAGCCACGTCTCTGTGAAACAGAACACAGAGCATTCCCTCAGCTCCCTTTGATAAAGCAGCCTTGCCCTTAAGTCCTCCACTTTATTTTCAAGGGACTGTACATTGGCCAGTAGGATAGTAGGGAGAGGGGGCCGAATTCCCCTGCGCTTCAGTCTGACCTGAAGTCCTGCCCGCCGGCCACGTTTCCGGACACAATGGAGGCTTCCCCTTTGTTTCCAGGTACTGAGTTTCCTGTACCTGCTGTTTCTGCGGACCAGCTCTGGAACGGGGACTCCCTCACAGACGAAAGCTTCGGCTCATTCAAAGTCGGCAGCTGCAGCTCCAGCTTCATTGTTCCTGGGAGATCCAGCCCGTCGGCTCTGGAGGTCATCCCGGGGTTCCGAGGTACAGTCCCTGGGCCCCTCAGTCGGGTCGGGTGATTTCCAGCGAGCGCGGGAAAGTTTAAAGTCCGGGGCTCCCGCAGCTGCGAGAGATCGCAGCCTTGAGGTGCTCAAGCAGCTTGTCTGAAATGGCACCGTTTTGTGCCCTTTCCCTGATCCAGGTGAGTTGATTGAAGTTGCATTTATGTCTTCTAGGTTCTGGAGCTCCGCAAAAGTCGCCATTTGTTCATATTGGAACATGAACAAGTCTAGACATTAAAGATGGATACAAAATGCTAGAGTAACTCAGCGGGACAGGCAGCATCTCTGGAGAGAAGGAACGGGTGAAGATTCGGGTCGGGACCCTTCTTCAGATTGAGAGTCAGGGAAGAGGGAGACAGAGATATGGAAGGGCAAGGCGCGAAACTGAGTGATCAAATGGGAAGATGATCAAGGAATATGTAGAATGGATCATTGTTAGCTGAGGGGAAGGTGACCACGAGGCATGCAATCCGTAAAATCTAATCAGGAGGACAGTGAAACTAGTCGGAGAACTAGGATGGGGGAGGGATTGAGTGAGAGGGAAAGCAAGGGTTACTTGAAGTTAGAGAAGTCAATGTTCATACCACTGGGGTGTGAGCTGCCCAAGTGGAATATGAGATGCTGTTAGAAAATAGACATTAGACAATAGACAATAGGTATAGGAGTAGGCCATTCGGCCCTTCGAGCCAGCACCGCCATTCAATGTGATCGTGGCTGATCATCCACAATCAGTACCCCGTTCCTGCCTTCTCCCCATATCCCCTGACTCTGCTATCTTTAAGAGCCCTATCTAGCTCTCTCTTGAAAGCATCCAGAGAACTGCCCTCTGAGGTAGAGAATTCCACAGACTCACAACTCTCCAATATGCGTTGGGCCTCACTCTGACAGTGGGGGAGGCCCAGGACAGAAAGGTCAGTGTGGGTTACACAAAAAGCTGGAGAAACTCAGCGGGTGCAGCAGCATCTAAGGAGCGAAGGAGATAGGCGACATTTCGGGTCGAGACCCTTCTTCAGACGGTCAGTGTGGGAATGGGAGGGGGAGTTAAAATTTTAACAACCGGCAGATCATATAGGTCTGGGCAGGAATTATTTAATGGGCAAATTGAGTTCCCTGAAGAGATTGTATATGCCAACATCTTCTACTCAAGTATGCCTTTTGCTGTGTTAACCCAAATGCCAGGTATTCATAACCTCCAGATGAAGGCCAACGCACCAAAAGCTTTCTTGACCATCCTATCCACCTGTGACACCACTTTCAAGGAACTATGTACCTAGATCCCTATGTTCTTAGATGCTCCACAATTTTCCAGTGTCAGGGTGTCGTGTTGTGGGGAGAAGGCAGGAGAATGGGGTTGAGAGGGAAATAATGATCAGCCATGACAGGCCAAATGGTCTAATTCTGCTCCTAGAACTTATGGACTTATGAACGTATGAGCCATTAACATCAAAAGTTCATCGGCCTCAAGAGTTGGGTCAAGTGTCAAGAGTAGACACAAGGAACTGCTGCTAGAGTGGATAGGGTAGATATGGAGAGGATGTTTCCACCAGTGGGAGAGCCCAGAACCAGAGGGCACGGCCTTAACACAAAAGGATGTACCTCTAAAATGGAGATGAGGGTGAGGGTGATTTCTTTAGTCAGAGGTTGGTGAATGTGTGGAATTCATTGCCACAAAGGGCTGCGGGCAAGTCATTGGTTATTTTTAAAGCGCAGATCGACAGATTCTTGATTAGTACGGGTGTCAGGGGTTATGAGGCGAAGGCAGGAGAATGGGGTTAAGAGGGAGAGATAGACCAGCCAATGGCTTGATGGCGGAGTTGGCCTGATGGGCCGAATGGTCTAATTCTCCTCCTGTGTCTTATGGCCTCATGATGACTTACAAAGGAAGATACAGACTGCTGGAAAACGTCAAGGGGTCATGTTGTATATGTAGGTTCCTCGATGTGGCGCCCTTTAGGTGGTGGCTCTTTGCATACCTTGGATGTGCAAAACATGTGACTTGCCACATGTGATAACAAATTATCATTCATTCACTCATTCACTCATTCACTCATTCACTCATTCACTCACTCATTCACTCATTCACTCATTCACTCATTCACTCACTCACTCACTCACTCACTCACTCACTCACTCACTCATTCACTCATTCACTCATTCACTCATTCACTCACACTCATTCACTCATTCACTCATTCACTCATTCACTCATTCACTCATTCACTCACTCATTCACTCATTCACTCATTCACTCACTCACTCACTCACTCACTCACTCACTCACTCACTCACTCACTCACTCACTCACTCACTCACTCACTCACTCATTCATTCATTCACTCATTCACTCATTCACTCATTCACTCATTCACTCACTCACTCATTCACTCATTCACTCATTCACTCATTCACTCATTCATTCACTCATTCACTCATTCATTCACTCACTCACTCATTCATTCATTCACTCACTCATTCATTCATTCACTCATTCACTCATTCACTCATTCATTCACTCATTCACTCATTCACTCATTCACTCACTCATTCATTCATTCACTCATTCACTCATTCACTCACTCACTCATTCACTCATTCATTCATTCACTCATTCACTCATTCACTCATTCACTCACACTCATTCATTCATTCACTCATTCACTCATTCATTCATTCACTCATTCACTCATTCACTCATTCACTCATTCACTCACTCATTCATTCACTCATTCACTCATTCACTCATTCACTCACTCACTCACTCACTCACTCACTCACTCACTCATTCACTCATTCACTCATTCACTCATTCACTCATTCATTCATTCACTCACTCACTCACTCATTCACTCATTCATTCATTCATTCACTCATTCACTCATTCACTCATTCTCTGTGTATCCCAGGGGCTGACTACAGCATCTCACTTCCTTTTGGTTTTAGGAAGACAGCGTGGAAACTGAACCTTAGGCACGGCGGGATCATGCCGACCATCGAACACCCGCTTACACGAGTTCTATGTTGTTCCATTTTCCTCATACACTCCCTACTCACTGGGGACAATTGATATATAATCCCGCGGGGTTTTGGGAGGTGGGAGGAAACCGGAGCATCCGGAGGAACCATGCCATAGAGTCATAGAGTGATACAGCGTGGAAACAGGCCCTTCAGCCCAACTTGCCCACACCGGCCAACATGTCCCAGCTACACTAGTCCCACCTGCCTGCACTTGGTCCATATCCCTCCAAACCTGTCCTATCCATGTACCTGTCTACTTGTTTCTTAAACGTTGGGATAGTCCCATGCTCAACTACCTCCTCTGGCAGCTTGTTCCATACACCCACCACCCTCTGTGTGAAAAAGTCACTCCTCAGATTCCTATTATATCTTTTTCCCCTTCACTTACACCAATGTCCTCTGGTCCTCGATTCCCCTACTCTGGGCAAGAGACTCTGTGCATCCACCCAATCTATTCCTCTCATGATTTTATACATACTTGGATACAATAGACAATAGACAATAGGTGCAGGGGTAGGCCATTCGGCCCTTCGAGCCAGCACCGCCATTCAATGTGATCATGGGAATCCTCAATTCCTACATAGACACATAGAAAACAGGCGCAGGAGTAGGCCATTCGGCCCTTCGAGCCAGCACCGCCATTCAATGTGATCATGGATGAACGTCCACATTCTCTATACACATCCCTATAACTTCACTCCTCATCCTCCTGCGCTCCAGGGAATAGAGTCCCAGCCTACTCAGCCTCTCCCATTAGCCCAGGCCCTCTAGTCCTGGCGACGTCCTCGTAGATCTTCTCTGCACCCTTTCCAGCTTGACGACATCTTTCCTATAACATGGTGCCCAGAACTCAACACAATACTTTAAATGTTTTCTCACCAATAGAAATATAGAAACATAGAAAATAGGTGCAGGAGTAGGCCATTCGGCCCTTCGAGCCTGCACCGCCATTCAATATGATCATGGCTGATCATCCAACTCAGTATCCCGTACCTGCCTTCTCTCCATACCCTCTGATCCCTTTAGCCACAAGGGCCACATCTAACTCCCTCTTAAATGTAGCAACTCCCTCTTAAATATAGCTATTTACGACTGTAACATGACCTCCCAGCATCTATATTCAATATTTTGACTGATGGCCAATGTACCAAAAGCCTTTTTGACCACCTTATCTACCTGCGATTCGACCTTCAAGGAACCATGCACCTGTACCCCTAGATCCCTCTGCTCTACAATGCTCCCCAGAGCTCTACCATTCACTGTGTGGGCCCTGCCCATGTTACACGTCCCAAAATGCAACACCTCACACTTCTCTGTATCAAATTCCATCAACCATTCCTCCGCCCACCTGGCCAATCGATACAGATCCTGCTGCAATCTTTCACAACCATCTTCACTATCTTCCAAACCACTCACTTTTGTATCATCAGCCAACTTGCTAATCTTGCCCTGTATGTTCTCATCCAATTCATGGATGTAGATGACAAACAGTAACGGGCCCAGCACTGAACCCTGAGGCCCACCACTAGTCACAGGCCTCCAGTCCGTGAAGCCACCTTCCACCATCACCCTCTGCTTCCTTCCATGGAGCCACTTTGCTATCCATTCAGCTATCTCTCCTTGGATCCCATGCGATCTAACCTTCCAGAGCAGCCTGCCATGCGGAACCTTGTCGAATGCTTGACTGAAATCCATGTACACAACATCTACAGCTCTGCCCTCATCGACCTTTTTGGTCACATCTTCAAAAAACTCAATCAGATTTGTGAGGCACGACCTCCCACGTACAAAACCATGCTGACTATCCCTAATCAGACCTTGTCCATCTAAATGCCTGTATATCCTGTCCCTCAGAATACTTTCCAACTATTGATGTTAAGCTCACCGGCCTATAGCTCCCAGCATTTTCCCTGCAGCCCTTCTTGAAAAGAGGCACAACATTTGCCACCCTCCAGTCTTCCGGCACCTCTCCTGTATTTAAGGACGACTCGTAAATTTCAAACACGTTCTCCGGCAATTTCCTGTCTGGTTTCTCACTATGCCCACGGATATATGTGTGATCAGGCCCCGGAGATTTGTCTACCTTCATACACGTCGCAGGGAGAACATGCCAACTCCACACAGACAGCACCTGAGGTCAGGATCGAACCTGGGATAATGTCGCGGTGAAACAGCAGCTCTACCAGCTGCGCTATCCTGCCGCCCTCAAATAAAATTTAAATTAAAAAAAATTCTTATGGGTTAAAATGCGGGTTTTATTTTTCAAACCATCTAGTTTGATGTCATTGTTCAATTTCAGGGCATACGACAATAAAACATTCTCGACTCGTGAACATTCACGAGATCGCATTAGCTACTTTACCATTTTTCCTTCACTGTCAAACAAATAGCTTTGGGATTTTGTCATGTGGACAACAGCGGTAGAGTTGCTGCCTCACAGCGCCAGAGACCCGGCTTCGATCCTGACTACGGGTGCTGCCTGTACGGAGTTTGTAAGTTCTCCCCGTGACCTGCGTGGGATTTCCCCGGGTGCTCCGGTTTCCTCCCAACCTGCAAAGACGTGCGGGTTTGTAGGTAGAATTGACTTTGGTAAAAATTCTAAAGGGCCTGTCCCACATTCACGACCTCTGCCGAGTTTGCCCTAGACTCATACTCGCAGCATGGTCGTCACGAGGTCGTAGGAGGTCGTAGGTAGGTCGTAGGTAGGTCGTGATGCTAGTCGTAGGTACTCGTGGCATCAAGTAGGTCGGGGCGTTTTTCTAGCATGATGAAAAATGTCCATGAGTGAAAAAGGTCGTGAATTAGAAACATAGAAACATAGAAAATAGGTGCAGGAGTAGGCCATTCGGCCCTTCGAGCCTGCACCGCCATTCAATGTGATCATGGCTGATCATCCAACTCAGTATCCCGTACCTGCCTTCTCTCCATACCCCCTGATCCCTTTAGCCACAAGTGCCACATCTAACGCCCTCTTAAATATAGCCAATGAACTGGCCTCAACTACCTTCTGTGGCAGAGAATTCCAGAGACTCACCACTCTCTGTGTAAAGAATGTTTTCCTCATTTCGGTCCTAAAGGAATTCCCCCTTATCATTAGACTGTGACCCCTTGTTCTGGACTCCCCCAACATCGGGAACAATCTTCCAGCATCTAGCTTGTCCAACCCCTTAAGAATTTTGTAAGTTTCTATAAGATCCCCCCTCAATCTTCTCAATTCCAGCGAGTACAAGCCGAGTCTATCCAATCTTTCCTCATATGAAAGTCCTGACATCCCAGGAATCAGTCTGGTGAATCTTCTCTGTACCTCCTCTATGGCAAGGCTATGGCAATTAGGTGGTGAAAGTGGGACAGGCCTATAAATTGTCTCTAGTGAGTGTGTCGGATAGCGTTAGTGAGTGGGGATCGCTGGTCGGTGCGGTCCCGCTGGGCCGAAGGGCCTGTTTCTGCGCTGTATCTCTAAACTAAACTATAATCTCAGATGTTACACAAAAAGCTGGAGAAACTCAGCGGGTGCAGCAGCATCTAAGGAGCGAAGGAGATAGGCGACGTTTCGGGTCGAGACCCTTCTTCAGACTGGTCAGGGATCAGGGAAACGAGAGATATAGACGGTGATGTGGAGAGATAAAGAACAATGAATGAAAGATATGCAAAAAAGTATCGATGATAAAGGAAACAGGCCATTGTAAGCTGTTTGTAGTGTGAAAATAAGAAGCTAGTGTGACTTGGATGGGGGAGAGTTAGAGAGAGAGGGAATGCCAGGGCCCGAGGGCTGAGGGGGAGGTGGGAAGGGGAGGAGGCAGCCAGGGTTAACAGGATTGAGAAAATTCAATGTTTAAGCCCAGAGGATGCAGACTCCCCAAGCGGAATATGAGGTGCTGCTCCTCCAACTTGCGGTGTTGCTCACTCTGGCCGTGGAGGAGGCCCAGGACCGAGAGGTCGGATACGGAATGGGAGGCTTTTTGTGTAACCCTCGATTCTCCAGCATCTGCAGTTCCTTCTTGAACACTATAATCTCAGATGCTTGGGGGATTGGGTCCATCGGTGTGTTTGCTTCAACGCCAGCAATGCAAACAGGCAGAGTTTCAATAACTTACTTTGGACTATTTAACCTCTCCGCTCAACCTCTACCCATTTCAGAACGACCATTTAAAGTCCAGAAAGGTAATTATTACTGGGATATGATCGGCTGCATCGTAATTTAAAGTGTTGGCTGTTTAAATGGCTCCTATTTGATGATCATTAGGAAGGTGTACTGAAGGGATATAAAGCTGCTGGAGTCATAGTGATGGGGTCAGATTTCTGATTTATGGCATCGGTCTGCTTGTGCATCTGCATTTATAAATTACTGTTTAGCAGATGAAAACCGCGATAATGCTGTCCTACCCTTCACCCGATGGGATGTGTTGGTTTAAAGGTGGTGGAGGCAGGATGAGGGAAGTGATAAATCGGTAGAGATAACGTTCCTGATGGCAGGACCCGTCCTTTTCCTTCGATTAGTTTAGTTTGCAGATACAGCGCGGAAACATCGAACATAGAAACATAGAAATTAGGTGCATGAGTAGGCCATTCGGCCCTTCGAGCCTGCACCGCCATTCAATATGATCATGGCTGATCATCCAACTCAGTATCCCGTACCTGCCTTCTCTCCATACCCTCTGATCCCCTTAGCCACAAGGGCCACATCTAACTCCCTCTTAAATATAGCCAATGAACTGGCCTCAACTACCCTCTGTGGCAGAGAGTTCCACAGACCCACCACTCTCTGTGTTAAAAAATGTCCTTCTCATCTCGGTCCTAAAGGATTTCCCCCTTATCCTTAAGCTGTGACCCCTTGTCCTGGACCTCCCCAACATCGGGAACAATCTTCCTGCATCTAGCCTGTCCAACCCCTTAAGAATTGTGTGAGTTTCTATAAGATCCCCTCTCAATCTTCCTAAATTCTAGAGAGTATAAACCGAGTCTATGCAGTCTTTGTTCATAAGACAGTCCTGACATCCCAGGAATCAGTCTGGTGAACCTTCTCTGCACTCCCTCTATGGCAATAATGTCCTTCCTCAGATTTGGAAAGCTCAGAACAGGGCCTTCAGCCCACCGTGTCCGCGCCGACCAGCGATCCCCGCACACTAACATTATTATACACACACACACTAGGGACAACGTTACATTCATACCAAGCCGGTTAACCTGCAAATCTGTACGTCTTTGGAGTGTGGGGAGGAAACAGAGGATCTCGGAGAAAACCCACGCAGGTGACGGGGAGAACGTGCAAACTCCGTACAGACAGCGCCCGTAGTAGTAGTAGTTTCCTTATTGTTATTGTAACATGAACCATGTACAACAAAATTTAAAAATGTCAGCCAGTCAGTGCACCATTCAAACCATAAAAGCTAACGATACATACAAGGTAAAATATTAAAAAAGATAAACAACTAAAATAAATATGAAATATAAAAACAGCACGCATAAACACCCAACCCTACATCCTTCTGTCGATTTCACAGTGTACCAACCACAGTCCCTTAGTCCCCGCGTTCCTTGGCGGCTACATTTAGTGCCTTTATAGCAGTGGGGTAAAAACTGTTTTTAAGTCTGTTTGTCCTTGTCCTTGTAGATCTGTACCGTCTGCCTGACGGCAACAGTTCAAACAGGGAGTGTCCGGGGTGGGAAATGTCCTTTATAATATTCTGGGATTTTTTGATGCAGCGGGAACTGTGTTAGTCCTCCAAGGTAAGGGGAGGGCAGCCGACAATCCTCTGGGGGTTGTCAATGGCCCTCTGGAGCGCTTTCCTCTGAGCCGCTGTGCAGCTGGTGTACCACACGCATACACAGTATGTTAGGATGCTCTCAATGGAGCACCGATAAAAGGACAGCAGCAGTCTCTGTGTGTCAGGTGGACGTGCCGGGATCGAACCCGTGTCTCTGGCGCTGTGAGGTGCTGTAAGGCGGCCACGCTACTTCAAACTAGCAGCGGGGGCCGCGCGGAGGTCGGGTGATCCCTGTACAGGGCCGTTCCCACCAGCATGCGCCTGCATGCGGCAAGCGCGACCAAACCGGCAGCAGGGGCCGCATGGAGGTCGGGTGAATGGCGCAACGCAGCACAAAGCGAGGCGAATTTGGAGCGAAGTCTTAAATGTAAGTTCGCCAGGACAGAGAGGGGCACACAGAGAGGGGCACAGAGGCACACACACACAGAGGGCCACGGAGCCACACACATAGAGGGTCACGGAGGCATCTACAGATAGGTTCATGGAGGCACGATGTCGGGGCGGTGTGTAATGCGTCGAGGCGACTGCGAGCCGACAAGCCGTTGCCGCGCGGAATTTTTGAACATAGTCAGATTTTCGGAGCCCCGCGCGATGTCGGGACGAACTCCGCACAATTCCGCACGGCTCTGGCGATCGAAGTGGGACCGGCCCCGTGACGCCGGACGGCTCAAGCGACCACGTTAGGTCGCGCTAATTGCATAGAGTTGCATGCTTGTGGGACAGGCCCTTAAGAAACATTTAGACCAGTACAAGGGTGGCATTGGTTTCGAGAGATCTGGGAGAAATGCAGGCAGGTGGGACGAGTGTAGTTGGGACATGTTGGTCGGTGTTGGCAAGTTGCAGTTTTTTAATCTCTCCCTCCTACAATCAGTCTGAAGAAGGGTCTCGACCCGAAACACCACCTATCCATGTTCTCCAGGGATACGTAAGTAAGTAAGTAAGCTTATTGGCCAAGTATTCACATACAAGGAATTTGCCTTGGTGCTCCACCCACAAGTAACAACATGACATACAGTGACGGTTACGAATGACTCAGAAAACACTAAACATCAATAATAATAAAACATTAATGATAAAACATGATTTAATGATGAAGCCTGACTCTAGAGCCACAGGCCACAGCCTCAGGATAAAAGGACGTCTTTGGAGCATTGTGAGCAGTTTTGTGCTTCATATCTAATGTGCTGGCTTTGGGAAGCGTCCAGAGGAGGTTTACGATAATGACCCCATTACCAGGGGTGAGTGTGTTAACGTATGGTGAGCGTTTGTCAGCACTGGGCCTGTACTCGCCGGAGTTTAGAAGGATGAGGGGGGACCTCATTGAAACTTACCAAATAGTAAAAGGCTTGGATAGAGTGGACCTGGGGAGGATGTTTCCACTAGTGGGAGAGTCTCGGACCAGAGGCCACAGCCTCAGAATTAAAGGATGTTCCTTCAGACAGGAGATGAGGAGGAATTCCTCTATTCAGAGAGTGGTGAATCTGTGGAATTCATTGCCACAGACGGCTGCGGAGGCCTTCAATGGATATTTTTAAGGAAATTGACACATTGTTGATTAGTGTGGATGGAATGGGTGACGTTTCGGGTCGAGCCATTTCTTCAGACAGAAGCGTCACCCATTCCTTCAATCCAGAGATGCTGCCAGCCCACTGAGTTACTCCAGCATTTTATGTTCAATTCTCTTTGTGCTCTGATGTGGAAGCAGTTTTAACTTCCAAAGAGATGGATTGCGGTCACTTTAGCAGAGGTTTACCAGAAAACATTACTGGGCATGTGGAATCTGAGGACGGCTGTCTCCATCGCCCAAAAAATCATCAAAGTGGGACAGGCCCATTAATGTGCGGGGATCGCTGGCCGGAGCGGACCCAGTGGGCCGAAGGGCCTGTTTCCGCGGGATGTAGATGAGCTGGAGAAGTGGGCTGAGAAATGGCAGATGGAGCTTAATCCAAGCTGGTGTAAAGTGTTGTATTTTTGGGAGGTCAAATGTAAAGGTTAATGGCAAGATCCTCAGCATCATTGCTGTTCATAGGGATCTTGTGGTCTAAGTGGCCACGCACAGCGGTCTACGGTAGCGGTAGAGTTGCTGCCTTACAGTGAATGCAACGCCGGGGACCCGGGTTCAATCTCGACTACGGGTGCTGTCTGTACAGAGTGTGTACGTTCTCCCCGTGACCTGCCTGGGTTTTCTCCGAGATCTTCGGTTTCCTCCCACACTCCAAAGACGTGCAGGTTTGTAGGTTAATTGTAAGGATTTGAGTACAAGAACAGGGAGGTTCTACTGCAAAGGATTTGAGTACAAGAGCAGGGAGGTTCTACTGCAGTTGTACAGGGTCTTGGTGAGGCCACACCTGGAGTATTGCGTACAGTTTTGGTCTCCTAATCTGAGGAAGGACATTCTTGCCATAGAGGGAGTACAGAGAAGGTTCACCAGACTGGGATGGCAGGACTTCCATATGAAGAAAGACTGGATAGACTCGGCTTGCACTTGCTGGAATTTAGGAGATTGAGAGGGGATCTTATAGAAACTTACAAAATTCTTAAGGGTTGGACAGGCTAGATGCAGGAAGATTGTTCCCGATGTTGGGGAGGTCCAGGACAAGGGGTCACAGCTTAAGGATAAGGGGGAAATCCTTTAGGACCGAGATGAGAAGGACTTTTTTCACACAGAGAGTGGTGGGTCTCTGGAACTCTCTGCCACAGAGGGTAGTTGAGGCCAGTTCATTGGCTATATTTAAGAGGGAGTTAGATGTGGCCCTTGTGGCTAAGGGGATCAGGGGGTATGGAGAGAAGGCAGGTACGGGATACTGAGTTGGACGATCAGCCATGATCATATTGAACGGCGGTGCAGGCTCGAAGGGCCGAATGGCCTACTCCTGCACCTAATTTCTATCAGCCATGATCACATTGAATGGCGGTGCTGGCTCTTAGGGCCAAATGGCCGACTCCTGCACCTATTGTCCATTGTCCATTGGCCAACTTGCACGTCCTTTGGAGGAAACCGGAGAAAACCCACGCAGTCACGGGGGAGAACGTGCAAACTACACATAGTACAGACAGCGCCCGGGGTCAGGATCGAACCTGGGCCTCTGACGCTGGGAGGCAGCAGCTCCACCAGCTGCGCCACTGTGTTGCCCCAAATAATGACAGAGACAATGAACAGTTAAGGGGTTAACCACGTTAAGAAGGGAAAGGTTTCGTTCCAGTTTGCTCGCTCACCATGAGGGTTCAATTTTATTTTGGAACATTTGAAAGATCGCAAAGATTTGCATCTGCAGATCATCGCAACGCCCAAAGCCATCTTACTGTCTCTCACTGCGGCAAGATCAATATTATCACTGGCAAAGTCGCCGTTCTTCTTGGTTCTTGGTTACTTGGTCCTCCAAAATATTCCAACTGGAATTTAAACGGGAGGTGGGTTCACACGCTTTTCCCTGCTCCCTGATCATCCACTTCAGCCTCAGACAGAAACCGATAAAACTGAACCAGAAATGGTTTGGATTCAGTTATTTCAGTTTTCACTCATGTACACACAATTTGTATCTGCAGTTCTCCACAGCCAATGCATGCCATTGACTGCACCCTTGATTCCTGCCCCCAGTTGTCAAGGAATTAACCATATAACCATATAACCATATAACAATTACAGCACGGAAACAGGCCCTCTCGGCCCTTCCAGTCCGTGCCGACCATTTATTTTCCCCTAGTCCCATCTACCTGCACTCAGACCATACCCCTCCATTCCCTTCCCGTCCATATACCTATCCACTTTACTTTTAAATGTTAAAATCGATCCTGCCTCCACCACTTCTGCAGGAAGATCATTCCACACAGCCACCACTCTCTGAGTAAAGAAGTTCCCCCTCATGTCACCCCTAAACTTCTGTCCCTT
This sequence comes from Raja brachyura, assembly GCA_963514005.1. Next base: position 113,028,617 of record OY740785.1, read on the forward strand.
AATTCTCATGTCATGCCCTCTTGTTTGAATCTTCCCTACCCTCAATGGGAAAAGCTTATCCACGTCAACTCTGTCTATCCCTTTCATCATTTTAAAGACCTCAATCAAGTCCCCCCTTAACCTTCTGCGTTCCAAAGAATAAAGACCTAACTTGTTCAACCTTTCTCTGTAACTTAGTTGCTGGAACCCAGGCAACATTCTAGTAAATCTCCATTTACAGGGTGTTCAAAATTAAAGGACGTACAAATCCCATTGTTTTCCCATCTTGTCTCAGGAGTCAAGAGTCTTGGGTGGCACGGTAGAGAATGCAACCTCCCTGTGCCAGATATCCAGGTTCGATCCTGACTACGGATGCTGTCTGTACTGAGTTTGTACGTTCTCCCTACGACCATGTGGGATTTCTCCGGAGAGCTCCAGTTTCCTCCCACACCCCAAAGACGTACAGGTCTGATCGTCCGAGGGTCCACAATGGGGTTGATAGTAGCTCAGGACTGCTATCTAGTTATTGGTAGGATGGTTCAGCTGCCTGATAACAGCAGGTTACTCATCGGAGGTCACTTGAAAAGAGTACGGAGGACGCCAGTGCGTGACTTTGTTTAACGTGGGGAGACTGGTGCACAGGCAGCCACCCCACGGTTCTTAACAGATCTGTGTCAAGGATCCAGTGGCATGGAGTCCAAGACGACCGGAGACCCTTTTCTGCCGCAGCCTTCATCCGCCTTCCCAGCCGTTGTGACGCTCCACTAAGGTCAGCCATCGTCCTCCGCCTGTTCCACCGTTGAGGTCTTGGTTGGATTGCCCTTTGTCAGAGACCTCCCCCTCGACCTTACCGCCATGGGTGGCCCTACCAGGAGCATCGCTCCAGACGGCATCGCTCTCAGGATCTCAGGTCCACACGAGCTTCTCCACCACGACAAGGTGACAATCCATGGAGAAGTTAGGGCTGCAACATACAACTGAACAGAGATTAAGATCAGGAGCAGGAGACTCAAGGCCTTGGGCAGCTCTGTATTTAAAACTTTGTGGCTGATTTGATTATAACCTCCATCACCCACACAAGCCTTTCATCTCCCTGCTTATCAAAGATCTATCTAAAACTTTCCTTAAAACAATTCAAAGCAAACCCTTTGAGGCAACAGTTGCAAGAGGGTGTAACATAGGCCGCAACATCCCTAAGGCCGCGCGGAGGTCCGGTGAGTGGCGTAACGCGGCGCAAAGTGAGGCGAACTTGGAGCGAAGTCCAAGGTAAGTTCGCCAGGACAGAGAGGGGCACACAGAGAGGGGCACAGAGGCTCACACATAGAGGGTCACAGAGGCACTTACAAATAGGTTCACGGAGGCGCGATGTCCGGGCGGTGTGTAAATGTCGAGGCGACTGCGAGCCGACAAGCCGTTGCCGTGCGGAATGTTTGGACATAGTCGGTTTTTTGGAGCCCCGCGTGGTGTCGGGACGAACTCGGGACGAACTCCGCACAATTCCGCACGGCTCTGGCGATCGAAGTGGGACCGGCCCCGCGACGCCGGACGGCTCAAGCGACCACGTTAGGTCGTGCTAATCGCATAGAGTTGCATGCTGGTGGGACAGGCCCTTTATGCTCTGTCTCCCCTAAGATTTATATATCTTGAGGAAAAACCCATTCCCCTTTTCCTTTCTGGATCTGAGTATGTCCTTTTAAAATATTCCTCTAACTGAATAAGGAGTTGGCCGTTTAGAACGGAGATGAGGAAAACCTTTTTCACCCAGAGAGTTGTGAGTCTGTGGAATTCGCTGCCTCAGAAGGCGTTGGGGGACAATTCTCTGGAGGCTTTCAAGAGGGAGCTAAAGATAGAGCTCTTAAAGATAGCGTACTCAGGGGATATGGGGAGATGGCAGGAACGGGGTACTGATTGGGGACGATCAGCCACGATCATAGAAACATAGAAAATAGGTGCAGGAGGAGGCCATTTGGCCCTTTTTGAGCCAGCACCGCCATTCATTGTGATTATGGCTGATCGTCCCCAATCAATAACCCGTGCCTGCCTTCTCCCCATTTCCCTTGACTCCACCAGCCCCTAGAGCTCTGTCCAACTCTCTCTTAAATCCATCCAGTGATTTGGCCTCCACTGCCCTCTGCGGCAGGGAATTCCACAAATCTCTGGGTGAAAAAGTTTTTTCTCACCTCAGTCTTAAATGGCCTCCCATTTATCTTTTTTTTTAAGACTGTGGCCCATCACATCACAGTGAATGGCGGTGCTGGCTCGAAGGGCCGAATGGCCTACTCCAGCACCTATTTTCTATTGCCTATTGTCTTCCTTTGAAGCTTAGAGCTTTCCACTCTTTTCCTGATGAAACATTCTTTTAACAAATTTAAATGGATCCCTATAAAATGCCGATCTGACCCACTCCTCTTCTTTCTCTTCCCCCTGTCTTCTGCCCTCCTTAGTATTGCTGACCGATTGCTGTTAACTCTTATTGTGAAGCATTAATTCCCTCCCTCTCATGAACTGTAGCCTTTCTCCACTGCTTTCATGAAGGGCCTGTCCCACTCAGGTGAATTTTCGGTGACAGCCGCAAGATAGGCTGTCGCCACACGGTGGCGGCGTGACGCGGCGTGACGCGGGGTGACGCCTGCGTTGTCGTGAGCGATCTCCTCAAGTGTCGTTACTTATTTCTTGTCGTCGCTGGACGTTGCCTGACGTTGCCTGTCTTCTCCTGTCGTAGGTTGTCGCCAGGATGACGTTGGTTGTGGCCGGGTCTTGACCTCGGTGAATTCCATGGGAGACAACCTACGCCATCCTACGTCAACCGGCGACAGTCCCGGCGTCAAGACAAGTCTTCAGTTGTCTTCATTTGTCACCGGCAGGTTCGTAGCTCGTCGTAGTTTGTCGCGGGCGGAGGTAGTTTGACTTTGGGTGTCGTAGTCGAAGGTTGTCGTAGGTGTGATCATAGGTGGACATCCCGAGTCGCGAGGAATTGTGCCGCCGGTTGTCGTAGCTTGGCGTCGACTAGGTGATAGCTTGTCGTGGGCTGGGTGCATTTCCAGCGTCACGCCACAGTTGCCTAAAAAATCGCTTAAGTGGGACAGGCCCTCCCACTCTGTCTCCTCTCTTTCACTAATCCCTTGATTTCCCTCTCTCTCTCATCTGGGTCCAACCAGCTGTAGAACCTGCACCTTATTTTTCTCAATAGCTCCAAACCCTGCCCCAATAATCTCTTCTAAGTAAGTAAGTAAGTTTATTGGCCAAGTATTCACATACAAGGAATTTGCTTTGGTGCTCCGCCCATAAGTGACAACATGACGTACAGTGACAGTTACGAATGACTCAGTAAACACTAAACATTAATAATAATAGAACATTAATGATAAAACACCATTGATCAAGCATGTGAACCCACAAAATACCAGATCAAAGGGAGGCTACAGATTTTTAGCTGTTGAGTAGAGCAACTACTTGTGGATAAAAGCTGTTTTTATCTCTCGCTGTGTGTGGCAGCTTTGACAGTCCGGAGTCGCCTTCCAGAGGGAAGTGATTCAAAGAGTTTGTGGCCAGGGTGAGAGGGGTCAGAGATGATCTTGCCCGCTCGCTTCCTGGCCCTTGCAGTGTACAGTTCATCGATGGAGGGAAGGTTGCAGCCAATAACCTTCTCTGCTGATCGGACGATTCGCTGCAGCCTCCGGGTGTCGTGCTTGGTGGCTGAGCCAAACCGGACCATGATGGAGAAGGTGAGGACGGACTCTACGATGGCCGTGTAGAATTGGACCATCATTGCCTGTTGCTTGTGGTTCTAACCAACCATTCTACCTCCAGACAGTTTATGTATGTATTGTTAGGTCTGTGTACTGTTGTTTGTAGCACATTAGTACCTTCACTGATGTGAAGCACTTTGATCAACGTGAGTTGTTTTTAAACGTGCCATACAAATTAAATTATTATTATCTTATGTAATTGGCTTTCCTCTGTCCCTTTCAGACTCTAACACCTTTACCAAATATATATTAACGGTTTCGCATTCTTTCCTTGCACTTGCCCTTGGCCATAACTTTATGTGATAGAAGTAGAGTTAGGCCATTCGGCCCATCAACTCTACCCCGCCATTCAATCATGGCCGATCTATCTCTCCCTCTCAATCCCATTCTCCTGCCTTCCCCCCAATAACCAATTCTGGACAGACACATCTTTCAGTCACAGTCTCATCCCACCCTTACCGTGAGAACTTGTACCCTGAATTCCTCAGGCTTCGCGCAGGGCCCAGTCGACGTCTTAATTAGGGCTCAGACAGGAACGGACGTAAAGAACATCTCGTAGACCAATGTTTAAGAAGGAACTGCAGATGCTGGAAAATCAAAGGTGGACAAAAGTGCTTCAGACTGAAGAAGGGTCTCGACCCAAAACGTCGCCTATCTCCTTCGCTCCTTAGATGCTGCTGCACCCGCTGAGTTTCTCCAGCTTTTTGTGTAACCGACAATCTATCAGTCTCTGCCCTAAAAATATCCATTGACTTGGCCTCAGCAGCCGTCTGTGGCAATGAATTCCACAGATTCACCACCCTGTGACTAAAGGCAATTTCTCCTCATCTCCTTCCTAAAGGAAAGTCCTTTAATTCTGAGGCTGTGCCCTCTGGTCCCTAGATGTGTCTGGAGCTCTCTCTCTCACAACACACACATGCACTCTACTTACTCTTGAGTCAGGCACACATTCATCACCTGGTTTTGAGCCCAGGCTCCCCGGCCTTTCCTGGCCTGCGGGCTATTTGTGCACGTTGCCGTGAACTCTGCTTTGCAAAGGCTGAACTTTGCGATTTGTTAGTGTGCTTTCCTAAAATGATATGGTCATTAGTCTCTCGACGGCAGTTGACTCTTGCCCACGGGTTGAACATTCTTCACCAGGGTCACGGAATGGCCCGCAGCTATATATCTTGACGTCTAATCAGCGCGAGCTGGAAAGTGTTGCAGGGAATGTTTCGCAAGCTGCGTGTGGAGTCATAGAGTCGTAGATTCACGCGGCACGGAGACATGCCCTTCAGACTGGAGCAGGCCGGGCGGTAGAGTTGCTGCCTTACAGCGCCGGAGACCCGGGTCCCATCCTGACCGTGGGTGCTGTCTGTAAGTGACATATAGGTTTGTAGGTACAGGTAGGTAAGTTTGTAGGTAAGTCATGAGAGGGGTAGATTGGGTAGATGCACAGAGTCTCTTGCCCAGAGTAGGTGAATCGAGGACCAGAGAACATTAGGTTTAAGGTGAAGGGGAAAAGATTGAATAGGAATCTGAGGGGTAACGTTTTCACACAAAGGGTGGTGGGTGCATGGAACGAGCTGCCAGAGGAGGTAGTTGAGGATGGACTACCCCAACGTAGACAGGTAACGTCCTGAAGCCGCGGTCTCCGATAGGAAGGTACACAAAAAGCTGGAGAAACTCAGCGGGTGCAGCAGCATCTAAGGAGCGAAGGAGATAGGCGACGTTTCGGGCCGAGACCCTTTGTAGGTTCGTTGGCCTCGGTAAACATGCAAATTGCTTCCCCAGTGCGTGGGAGAGTGTGAGTGCACGGGGTATCGCTGGTTAGAGCGGTCTCGGTGGGCCGAAGAAACTCCATGCACACAGCACCCGTAGTCAGGATGGAACCCGGGTCTCTGGCGCTGTGAGGCAGCAACTCTACCGCAGCACCACCTTGCTACTCTGCACCTGCCGTGCTACCTGTTGTACCTGCGTAACACATGAATGAACTCATGCACAGTATGAATTGATTGAATAGCAACGAAACACAGCTGACAATAATATATTTATACTAACATCAATACCAAATACAGAGAGGCAATAGACAATAGACAATAGGTGCAGGAGTAGGCCATTCGGCCCTTCGAGCCAGCACCGCCATTCAATGTGATCATGGCTGATCATCCCCAATCAGTACCCCGTTCCTGCCTTCTCCTCATATCCCCTGACTCCACTATCTTTAAGAGCCCTATCTAGCTCTCTCTTGAAAGCATCCAGAGAACCAGCCTCCACCGCCCCCTGGGGCAGAGTTGTGAGAGTTGTGAGTCTGTGGAATTCTCTGCCTCAGAGGGCGGTGGAGGCCGGTTCTCTGGATGCTTTCAAGAGAGAGCTAGATAGGGCTCTTAAAGATAGCGGAGTCAAGGGAAATGGGGGGAAGGCAGAAACGGGGTACTGATTGGGGATGATCAGCCGTGATCGCATTGAGTGGCGGTGCTGGCTCGAAGGGCAGAATGGCCAACTCCTGCACGTATTGTCTATTGTCCATTGCCTATTTTGCAACCAAACCCCCCTCCCTAGTGTGCACCCACTTCCCCACTATCTTGTCTCTATATACAGGAGCAGCAGGAGGCCCCCAACCCGAACCGTCACCTATCCATGTTCTCCACAGATGCTGCCTGACCCGCTGAGTTACTCCAGCACTCTGTGAAACGTCACCTATCCATGTTCTCCACAGATGCTGCCTGACCCGCTGAGTTACTCCAGAACTCTGTGAAACGTCACCTATCCATGTTCTCCACAGGTGCTGCCTGACCCGCTGAGTTACTCCAGCACTCTGTGTATTTTTATTTTTTTTACTTTAATACAATCAAGCCAAGCTCAAGTACAATTAATACTGGAGTTGCCGATAGATTAGTTTTTTTGGGATGCAGTGCAGCAAAAGGCCCTTCGGCCCACTGAGTCCTTGCCGACCAACGATCGCCCCGTACACTAGCACTCTCCCACACACTAGGGACAATTTACAATTTAATCCAAGTCAATTAACCTACAAACCTGCACGTCTTTTTGGAGGTAGACATAGGGAGGACGTGCAAACTCCGTGCAGACAGCACCAGTAATAAGGATGGATCCCGGGTCTCTGGTGCTGTGGGGCAGCAACTCTACCGCTGCAAATTTGACTCAATCATTTATTGTCACGTGTACCGAGGTACAGTGAAAAGCTTCTGTTGCGTGCTAAATAGCTAGTGGAAAGACAATATATGATTACAAACCAGCCATTTGCGTGTAGTGTTCACATGCACGATAATGGGTATAACTTGAATAACATTTAGTGCAAGATAAAGCCAGTCCAGTCCGATCGAAGATAGTCCCAGGGTCTCCATTGTGGTAGATGGGATGTAGGCTGGTTGAGTTACCTGATAACAGCGGGGAAGAAACTGTCTCTGATTCTGGAGGTGGTCATTTTCACACTTTTACTAAATTCTGCTGAATTCTCACAATTTTACTGAACCGTATGCAGAAAGAAACGGATTTTCACTGCACCTCACCTCGTACTAAGTGGCAATAAGTAGGCATGAACCACAGATTGAAGGTGCTATGTTCCGGGACCACTCGGGGTATTAAGTGCATGGATGTATAAAGTCATGAGAGGGGCAGATCGGGTAGATGCACAGAGTCTCTTGCCCAGAGTAGGTGAATCGAGGGCCAGAGGACATTAGGTTTAAGGTGAAGGGGAAAAGATTTAATAGGAATCTGAGGAGTAACGTTTTCACACAAAGGGTGGTGGGTACATGGATAGGTGACGTTTCACAGAGTGCTGGAGTAACTCAGCGGGTCAGGCAGCATCTGTGGAGAACATGGATGGGTGACGTTTCACAGAGTGCTGGAGTAACTCAGCGGGTCACTCAGCATCTCTGGAGGGTGCATAGTTGAGGATGGACTATCCCAACGTAGACAGGTAATGTCCTGAAGCTGCGGTCTTCATAGCAAAAGGATTTGAGTATAGGAGCAGGGAGATTCTACTTCAGTTGTACAGGGTCTTGGTGAGACCGCACCTGGAGTATTGCGTACAGTTCTGGTCTCCAAATCTGAGGAAGGACATTATTGCCATAGAGGGAGTGCAGAGAAGGTTCACCAGACTGATTCCTGGGATGTCAGGACTGTCTTATGAAGAGAGACTGGATAGACTCGGTTTATACTCCCTAGAATTTAGGAGATTGAGAGGGGATCTTATAGAAACTTACAAAATCTTTAAGGGGTTGGACAGGCTCGATGCAGGAAGATTGTTCCCGATGTTGGGGAGTTCCAGGACAAGGGGTCACAGCTTAAGGATAAGGGGGAAATCCTTTAGGACCGAGATGAGAAGGACTTTTTTCACACAGAGAGTGGTGGGTCTCTGGAACTCTCTGCCACAGAGGGTAGTTGAGGCCAGTTCATTGGCTATATTTAAGAGGGCGTTAGATGTGGCCCTTGTGGCTATGGGGATCAGAGGGTATGGAGAGAAGGCAGGTACGGGATACTGAGTTGGATGATCAGCCATGATCATATTGAATGGCGGTGCAGGCTCGAAGGGCCGAATGGCCTACTCCTGCACCTAATTTCTATGTCTATGTTTCTATGTCTCCGATAGGAAGGGTTACACAAAAGGCTGGAGAAACTCAGCGGGTGCAGCAGCATCGAAGGAGCGAAGGAGATAGGCGACATTTCGGGTCGAGACCCTTCTTCAGACCCTTCTTCGATAGGAAAGTGGCCGATTCGGGCACTCCGAGTGTGTTCGACCCGTCCCAACGTCCCAGGTTTGACCATCCCGACGAGAGGGCCTGTACATCTGGCCGTCCGTAGCAGCGACCACGAAGGAGTCGAACTGACTGAACCTTCCACCACAGTGAAGAATGCTGTGGTGGATGTTTTTTTATGTTAAATTCTATTGTGTATCGTGTGTTCTTTTTTGAAGTGTGTCGCTGCTGGCAAATTCATTTCACTGAAACGTTGCCTATCTCCTTCGCTCCTTAGATGCTGCTGCACCCGCTGAGTTTCTCCAGCTTTTTGTGTAACCCTCGATTCTCCAGCATCTGCAGTTCCTTCTTTAGCACTCACTGCACCTTAGTTGGTGCATGTGTCGAATAAAATTGACTTTGACTTTGATGAATTAGGGCAGGTTTGGAGGGATATGGACCAAGTGCAGGCAGGTTGGACTAGTGTAGCTGGGACATTGTGGGCCGGTCGGTGCGGGGCAAGTTGGGCCGAAGGGCCTGTTTCCACGCTGCATCTCTCTAGTGACTCTGCGACTGAGTGCAGGCGGCACAAATGGATCGAGTGCACCGAGTTTCAAATCGGGGAAAAAACACAAAAACATTCCGGGGGAAGGCAAGAGAAAGCTGGAGCGAAGGTGGCAGGAGCATAATGCTTTCAATGGATGACCAAGGGTTTCTGTATCACTTGAGGAATGTTAATGTGGGGGAAATATCAACACCAAGCTATTCAGGAGAGGAATGCAGGTTGAGGAAAACAAACGGCTTGCATGCAGCGCACCTCCTTTGCCCCAGGCTGTTTATGAGGAAGGATCTCCCTTTCTTTTTGTCTTTGAGTACCTCTTTCCTTTTTTTACAGTTCCGATCCCCTTTCTTCTAAGCCCTTTGCTTACATACCCTTAAGACACCTTCTGCAACTAAATGCCTGAGTTTAAATCTCTTCCATTGTTAGCTGAGCCCCTTGCAAGCCTTGTGGAGCGGCTGCTGCAGAAAGTCGGGAGTCGTTAAATTGGTGCGGCGTGGAACACTGTGTAGCCACACGAGAGTCCTTTGGAGGCTGTAAATAACTCAAGTGAATCATGGAAAACAGAAAATAGGTGCAGGAGGAGGCCATTCGGCCCTTCGAGCCAGCACCGCGTTGGGTTATTCAGAATAGAATAGAATGCTATTTATTGTCATTCAAACAAGTTTGAACAAAATTGCATTTTCTACAGTTTTTGTTTTACATTACAAAAAAACCTAAGACCAGTTCCAGAACAAGGGGTCACAGTCTAAGGATAAGGGGGAATTCCTTTAGGACCGAGATGAGGAAAACATTCTTTACACAGAGAGTGGTGAGTCTCTGGAATTCTCTGCCACAGAAGGTAGTTGAGGCCAGTTCATTGGCTATATTTAAGAGGGCGTTAGATGTGGCCCTTGTGGCTAAAGGGATCAGGGGGTATGGAGAGAAGGCAGGTACAGGATACTGAGTTGGATGATCAGCCATGATCACATTGAATGGCGGTGCAGGCTCGAAGGGCAGAATGGCCTACTCCTGCACCTATTTTTCTATGTTTCTATGTTTCTAAGACCCACACTTAATACAGTTTACACAAACATCCATCACAGTGAATCTCCAGCACCTCCTCACTGTGATGGAAGGCAAAGGCTTATCTCTTCCTTTCGTTCTTCACCCACGGTCCAGCAGTCCAACTGCACCGTCATGGGGAACTAGGGCTCCGATGTTAAAGCCCCCGGTGGGCGATGGTAAGTCCCGTGGCCGCTAACCCGCGCCGGGCGATGTTAGGCCCCGCTCCATGTCCTTTAAACCCCGCGATTCCAGCAGGAGAAGTTGCCGTTGTGGGAGCTCCGAAGAGCGGTCTCCCACCAGGGACCTGGAGCTCACGATGTTCCTGTCCACCTGGCCTGCGGCCGGAGCTTCCGAAGCTCCAGAGTCGGGTCACAGCCGAGCGCCACCACAGCTCTCCCCGCTCCGAAGTCGGCCAGCTCCGCGATGTCAGGTCCGCATGCTCCGCGACTCGAGCCCTCAGGTTGGTCCCGGCCGGAGGCCACCGCCGGCTCCACGATGTTAGGCCCAACGATACCGGAGACCCGACAGGGAAAAAGCCGGGTCCCCGTACAGGGAAGAGATTAACAGTTTCCCCCTACATCCCCCCCTCCACCCCCCACATATACACAGCTAAAAATATAAAAATCTAAGCTCAAGACCTACATTTAACAGACAAAAATTAAAAAAAAAGACGGACGACTGTAGACGAGCCGCTGCCGTTAGGCGCCGCCACTCCCACATTTAGCTGCAAACGCAGCGGTGGAGTTGCTGCCTCGTAGCGCCAGAGACCCGGGTTCCATCCTGACTACGGGTGCTGTCCGTACGGGCTTTGTACGTTCTACCCCGTCACCTGCGTGGGTTTTCTCCGGGTGCTCCGGCTTACTCCCACGCCCCAGAGCCCGAGGAACGAACCCGGGCAGGGCAGCAATTCAACTGCTGCGCCACTGTGCCGGGTTCGGAGGGATATGGACCAAACGTGGGCAAATGGGACCAGCTTAGGGCATGGCATGGAGCTAGCTAAGGCAGGCACTACCGTATCTTCTCCCCCCTTCCCCACCCCCCCCTTTTAAAGGACTTACCGTACACTGTGTTTTATCCGTCTTAAATACAGCGCCAACCTTCCTGATCATCGCGGTGTGCGTCTGTATCACCTTGGCTTTGCCCCGTGTGAATTTCACTCAGACAGCGCTTGCCCTGTCCCCCGCCTGCATAACGGGCTGGCGAAGGAAGCAATGTGTGTGTGCGTGTGTGTTCCACTCTGACAGTCGCCATTCCAGTCGCCGGTTTTTCACGCGACTGCCGGCAACTTGACAGTCCGCCTGAAAAACCGCCTAAGTGGGTCAGGCCCATTAGGCAGGTTATTCAGCCCCCACAGGTCTCTACATCACTGGAGTCTCCCTGCCTCCCTCCCCCCCCCCCCCCCCCCCCCCATCACGGACCAACAATATAACAGCTGCCAGACCCAGTAAGAAAACGCGGCATTTTACAGTCTCACGAAACCACAAACGGAGCAAATCCATCAAGTCACCAACATATTATTTCAGTCTTGTCCCTGCCAGCAAAAATGTAAATTAACAAACAAAAAAACTATTCAACGCCTCTTTTTTGATTAATCCCCCACATCTGCCAGTGGTGGTTTGTCAGTGTTTCGGGCCAAGCTAGTACAGATCTGTCTCACAAATGAACTTTACGTCCAGACGTTAGAATGTAGAATTTAGAGATACAGCGCTGAAACAGGCCCTTCGGCCCGCCGAGTGCGCGGCGACCAGCTATCACCCCGTACACTAGCGCCATCCGACACATAAGGGACGATTTGCAATTTTACCAAAGCCAATTAACCAAAAAAAAACCCTGCATGTCTACGTGTGCAAATGGACGGAGGCAATTGATCTAATTCAATCCGCTGCTTCGGATGTCACCGGTTATGGGGAGAAGGCAGGAGAATGGGCAGAGATATTTAAGAAGGAGCTGCAGATGCTGGAGAAATCGAATGCGGACTAAAATGCTGGAGAAACTCAGCGGGTGAGGCAGCATCTGCGGAGCGAAGGAAATAGGTTACGTTTCGGGGCGAGACCCTTCTTCAGACTGATGGAGCGGTCTCGACCCGAGAGCAGGGAGAGATAAATCTCGATGGAGGGAGAGATAGATCGGCCATGATTGAATGGCGGAGCAGACTTGATGGGCCGAATGGCCTAATTCTGCTCTAATGACTTATGTACTCATTATGAATGAAGGAATAGTTTACTGTCACAGTGACATTCTTTGCGTGTGCACCCACATTGACTATATTAGTTGAACACAATGATATCCAGCAACTTTAAAGAGCTCGGAGGAAAGTTTGGATGGTCCATTTTCTCAGTGACGTATCTCCTCCCTCTCTCCCTCTCCCACCCTTTCAGTGCCAAACTATTCTTCCAAAAATGTTGGCTCCATCTAGTGTAATGGTTGCCCGAATTCAATAGACAACAGACAACAGGCAATAGGTGCAGGAGTAGGCCATTCGGCCCTTCGACCCAACACCGTCATCCAATGCGATCATGGCTGATCATCCCCAATCAGTACCCCGTTCCTGCCTTCTCCCCATATCCCCTGACTCCGCTATCTTTAAGAGCCCTATCTTGCTCTCTCTTGAAAGTATCCAGAGAACTGGCCTCCACCGCCCTCTGAGGCAGAGAATTCCACAGACTCACCACTCTCTGTGTGATAAAAGTGTTTCCTCGTCTCCGTTCTAAATGGCTTACCCCTTATTCTTAAACTGTGGCCCCTGGTTCTGGACTCCCCCAACATCGGGAACATGTTTCCTGCCTCTAGCGTGTCCAAACCTTTAACAATCTTATATGTTTCAATAACATCCCCTCTCATCCTTCTAAACTCCAGAGTGTACAAGCCCAGCTGCTCCATTCTCTCAGCATATGGCAGTCCCGCCATCCCGGGAATTAACCTTGTGATTCCAGTCGCCTCCAATGCCTTCACCGTGAATCTATTTGTTATTTACACACAAGCCTTGATAATGGAGAGTCATAGTCATACAGCGTGGAAGCAAGTCCTTTCGGCCCAACTTGCCCATGCCAACCAAGGTCCCCCATCTACAGTAGTCCCACCTGCCTGCATTTGGCCCATATCCCTCTAACCCTGTCCTATCCGTGTACTTGGCTGAAGGGTTCTCAAACTTCACGAGACCACCTGCCTCAACTACCTCCTCCGGCAGTCCTGCAGTCACGCAGGCCCAACTCAACCTGCCAACCAAAACGCTCCACCTGTTAGTCCCATTTGTCCATGCTTGGCCCATATCCCGCTAATCCTATCCATGTACCTATCCAACTATCTTTTGAATGCTGTTATAGGATGTGCCTCGTCCGTCAGCTCGTTCCATATACCCACCGCTCTCTGAGTGATAAAGTTGCCCCACAGGTTTGTTTTAAATAATTTGCCTCACACCATAAACCTGCTCAAGAGTCTTTTCAATGTTTTTATAGCATCTGCCTCAATTACAGCTCCTCTGGCAGCTCATTCCACACACCCACAAACCTCTGAGTGAAAAAGTCGAAACATTCCCCATCACCTTAACCTACGCCCTCTGGTTCTTGATTTGCCTACTCCAGGTAAAATACTCTGTCCTTTCACCCTTTCTAGTCTTCTCATGATTTTATACACCTCTATAAGATCACCCTTCATCCTCCTGTGCTCCAAGGAATAAAGTCATTTACTATGCCAGTCCTTGTCTATTCCCTTCAAGATGCCTTAGAATTCTCAGAATTTACCATCATGATAGCGAAAGTGATGAATTAGCTTTGAGATTATGAATCAAAAGCCACAGCTATAATTCAAGTTTAATTTTGAGGTTGTTTTTTTTAAATAAACTTAATAACTCAATTAAACTTCTCAGACTGATTTCCAACCTTTCCAGTTTGGAACCCAAAGGACCACATTGGGATAGTTTAAGAAAGAACTGCAGATGCTGGAAAATCGCAGGTAGACAAAAATGCTGGAGAAACTCAACGGGTGCGGCAGCATCAGTGGAACAAAGGAAATCGGCAATGTTTTGGGCCAAGAAGGGTTTCGGCCTATTTCCTTCGCTCCATAGATGCTGCCTCACCCGCTGAGTTTCTCCAGCAGTTTTGTCTACCTAGGGATAGTTTAATTTAGTTTAGAGATACAACACTAGGGGTAACATGAGGGGGAACCTCTTTACTCAGAGAGTGGTGGCTGTGTGGAATGATCTTCCTGCAGAAGTGGTGGAGGCAGGATCGATTTTAACATTTAAAACTAAAGTGGATAGGTATATGGACGGGAAGGGAATGGAGGGGTATGGTCTGAGTGCAGGTAGATGGGACTAGGGGAAAATGAATGGTCGGCACGGACTGGAAGGGCCGAGAAGGCCTGTTTCCGTGCTGTAATTGTTATATGGTTATAACACTGACCAGCGATCCCCACACACTAACACTATCCTACACACACTAGTGACAATTTACACCAAGCCGATTAACCTACGAACCTTTACGTCTTTGGTGTGCGGGAGGAAACCGAAAAAGCTCGGAGAAAACCCACGCAGGTCACGGGGAGAACGTGCAAACTCTGCACAGACAAGCACCCCTAGCCAGGATCGAACCCGGGTCTCTGGCGCTGTAAGGCAGCAACTCTACCATTATGCCGCTGTGCAGGATTAGACTTGTGATGGACACTCATGATGGTCTTGACAACACAAATAGTGGTACCTATCTCTATCTGTAGCTTGACGTACAATCACCATCACAGGTTTTCGCAAACTGCCTTGTAGGAATTCTTACCCCACCGTTAAAAAAATAACACTTTCAACTTCTTCAGAGGTTGTCTTCAAAAAAGACTTGGATTTTACATGATAAAGATCCTGCTTTCTCGAATGTGTCATGTTCATAAGTGATAGGAGCAGAATATGGCCATTCGGCCCATCAAGTCTACTGCACCATTCAATCATGGCTTATCTATCTCTCCCTGCTAACCCCAGGTTTTACTTTTAGCTTTAGTTCAGAGATACAGCGCGGAAACAGGCCATTCGGCCCACTGGGTCCTTGCCGACCAACGATCCCCGCACATTAACATTAAGGGACAGAAGTTTAGGGGCAACATGAGGGGGAACTTCTTTACTCAGAGAGTGGTGGCTGTGTGGAATGAGCTTCCAGCAGAAGTGGTGGAGGCAGGATCGATTTTAACATTTAAAAGTAAAGTGGATAGGTATATGGACGGGAAGGGAATGGAGGGGTATGGTCTGAGTGCAGGTAGATGGGACTAGGGGAAAATAAATGGTCGGCACGGACTGGAGGGGCCAAGAGGGCCTGTTTCCATGCTGTAATTGTTATATGGTTATATGGTTATTAACACTATCCTACATAATGTTTACATTTATACCAAGCCAGTTAAACTACAAACCTGTACGACTTTGGAGTGTGGGAGGAAACCGAAGATCTCGGAGAAAATCCCACGCAGGTGAGAACGCACAAACTCTGTACAGGCAGCGCTTGTAGTCGGGATCGAACCCGGGCCTCTTGGCGCTGCATTCGCTGTAAGGCAGCAACCCTACCGCTGATCCACCGTGAGTCCCGGACTCTCCCGCTAGTGGAAACATCCTCTCCACATCCACTCTATCCAGGACCGTTCACTGTTCACACTCCAGCAGGTTCAGGAACAGCTTCTTCCCTGCGTCGGTGGCACTACTTAACTCTGCACCTCGGTGATTGCCAGTCCCCCCACCCCACGGACACTCCTTCCCCCAGTATAATTGCACTACTGATACTGTTTGTACATATATATATTTTACAGTTCATTATTCTATGTTTGCTCTTCTGGGTGAGATAACAACTGCATTTCGTTGTCTCTGTACTTGTACTCTGCACAATGACAATTAAAGATTGAATTGAATTGAATTGGATTGATCAAGATTGTCCCTGGTCCCTTGACTCAAATTGGCGGCACAGTGGCGAGGCTGGTAGAGCTGAAGAAGGGTCTCGACCCGAAACGTCGCCTATCTCCTTCGCTCCTTAGATGCTGCTGCACCCGCTGAGTTTCTCCAGCTTTTTGTGTAACCCCTGGTAGAGCTGCTGACTGACTGAGTCGGAGCTCAAGGTTCGAACCTGACCTTGAGTGTTGGCTGTGGGTGGAGTTTTTCCCTTCTCTCTGTGACCCGCGTGGGTTTCCCCCGGGTGCTCAGGTTTCTGCCCACATAATATTCTTGCCGACAACCAACATGCATTTAGGAGGCATAGATCATGCGAGTCTCAGCTTATCCTGACAACAAATGACCTGGCCAAGCACCTTGACAGTAACGTCATCATGGATTCAGTTGTACTGGACTTTTCTAAAGCATTTTATGTCATCCCACACCAGAGACTGCTTCGGAAGCTTGACTTCTACGGTATTCGTTCCAACACGAAACGATGGATTTCCAGTTTCCTGACAAAACGTCTTCAGCGCGTGTGTGAATGGAAAGAGCTCCAATTGGCACCCAGTGTTGAGTGGTACACCCCAGGGCACAGTTCTTGGCCCACACCTATTTTTGCTTTACATCAATGACATCCATGAAAAAGTCGCAAGTACGACCAGACTATTCGCTGATGATTGTTTGCTGTGCCGTCCAATTAAGTCAGCTGATGATGAAGATGCTCTCCAAAAGGATCTCGATACTATGGTTGAGTGGTCACAACAATGGGGCATGCAGTTCAACCCTTCCAAATGTGAAACCATGCGTGTCACCAGAAAGAGGAATCCAGGCGTCACATCTTACAACATACTTGGTGTCACCCTTGAAGAATCCAAATAAACCAAGTATCTTGGCATCAAATTGCAGAATGATCTACGTTGGAATGGTCAGACTCATCATGTAACAGTGAAAGCAACAGGTGTCCTAAACTTCCTGAGGCGCAACGTCCATCATTGTTCAGCTTCTGTCAAGGAGAAGCTGTATTTCACCCTCGTTAGACCTCATCTGGACTATGCAGTTGCAGCTTGGGACCCATACACAGATAAAAACACTTCATCCATCGAACGTGTCCAAAGACAGGCCGCTCGATTTGTTACTAACACCTACGAGAAGCGAGTGTCACCAAACTTCTGAATTCTCTGGGCGGGGTGGAACCCTCTCCAAGACAGACGTGAAGCTCACCGTTTGACCTGTTTTTTACAAAATGTTAAATGGTCAGCTAGACATAGATCACAAGACCTACACCAACCCCAAACCAATTAGGAGCAGACGAGGGCATTCGATCCAATTTGTGGTCCCAGCCTCAAAGACAGATGTGTACAGCAATTCATTCTTTCCACGCACTATTAAAGCATGGAATAATCTCCACCAAGCCACGGTTGCCCAGCCAGATGCAACTAAATTTAAAGTGGCACTTTCTTCCCAATAACCCTCTCTGGCTAAACCCCTCCCTTCACCACCTCCAGTTTCAATTCCAGTTGGAATAGTTTGGAGGGCCAAGTAACCAAGTAACCAAGAACCAAGATTCCAAAGACGAGCAGATTTGAAGATTGATTGGTCTCCGTAACTTGCCCCCAAGTGTGTAGGGAGAGGAAACGAAAATGGGATAACATAGAACTGGTGTGAACGGGTGATCGATGGTCGGCACGGACTCGACGGGTCAAAGGGCCTGTTTCCATGGCTGAGTCTCTTGATCAAGCAATAACTTGTTTAGTTCAGTTTAGTATTGAGATACAGCGCGGAAACAGGCCCTTCGGCCCACCCAGTCCGCACCGACCAGCGATCCCCGCACATTAACACTATCCTACACACACTCGGGACAGTTTACACTCATACCAAGCCAATAGACTTACAAGCCTGTACGTCTTTGGAGTGTGGGAAGAAACCGAAGATCTTGGAGAAAAGCCACATGGTCACGGGGAGAACGTGCAAACTCCGTACAGACAGCGCCCGTAGTCAGGATGGAACCCCAGATTGTGTTTATACTGATAGATTGGAGCGGCTGGGCTTGTATACTCTGGAATTTAGAAGGATGAGAGGGGATCTTATATAAGATTATTAAGGGTTTGGACACGCTAGAGGCAGGAAATATGTTCGCGATGTTGGGGAAAATCCAGAACCAGGGGCCATAGTTTAAGAATAAGGGGTAAGCCATTTAGAACGGAGATGAGGAAACACTTTTTCTCACAGAAAGTTGTGAGTCTGTGGAATTCTCTGCCTCAGAGGGCGGTGGAGGCCGGTTCTCTGGATGGTTTCAAGAGAGAGCTAGATAGGGCTCTTAAAGATAGCGGAGTCAGGGGATATGGGGAGAAGGCAGGAACGGGGTACTGATTGTGGATGATCAGCCATGATCACATTGAATGGCGGTGCTGGCTCGAAGGGCTGAATGGCCTACCCCTGCA
This sequence comes from Raja brachyura, assembly GCA_963514005.1. The sequence continues at coordinate 113,046,961 of OY740785.1, forward strand.
CCTATTGTCTATTGTCTATACTATAAACTTGGATCTCAAGATGTCTCTGTGCTTCAATGCTGTTGAGGATGAAGCAATGAATTATACATTTTCCCCATTTACAGTCATCGTCATAGAGTCATACACAGTGGAAACAGGCCCTTCAGCCCAACTTGCCCACGCCGACCAACGTGCCCCATCTACACCAGCGCCACCGTGACTCCCCGGACCTGTTCTCAGAACAAAACAGTACAATGGACTTCCCTTCCCTCCCGCACCACCCGCTCCCCGGGCACTTTCCCTTGCAACCGCAAAAGATGCTACACTTGTCCCTTTACCTCTCCCCTCGACTCCATTCAAGGACCCATGCAATCATTCCAGGTGCGACCGAGGTTCACCTGCACCTCCTCCAACCTCATCTACTGCATCCGCTGCTCTAGATGTCAGCTGATCTACATCGGTGAGAACAAGCGTAGGCTTGGCGATCGTTTCGCCCAACACCTCCGCTCGGTCTGCATTAACCAACCCGACCTCCCGGTGGCTCAGCACTTCAACTCCCCCTCCCATTCCGAATCCGACCTTCCTGTCCTGGGCCTCCTCCATGGCCAGAGTGAGGCCCACCGTAAATTGGAGGAGCAGCACCTCATATTCCGCTTGGGCAGTCTGCACCCCAGTGGCATAAACATTGACTTCTCCAATTTCCGGTAGCCCTTGCTGTCTCCTCCCCTTCTCAGCTCTCCCTCCGCACTCGGGCTACTCCTCTTCCTTTTTCCTTTCTTCTCCCCAGCCTACATCAGTCTGAAGAAGGTTTAGGCCTGAAACGTTGCCTAGCTCCTTCGCTCCATAGATGCTGCTGCACCCGCTGAGTTTCTCCAGCACTTTTGTCCACCTTCGATTTCCAGCATCTGCAGTTCCTTCTTGAACAGTACAATGGACAAAGTGGGAGTTGATGACGAGGGCTCGGTACGAATAACAGAGGTGTCATTATGATTGTGGGTAGAGATGGCAGCATCAACACCCTTCAGAGAGCGCATGGGTTTCTCCCTGAGGGCAAATTGGCGTGAATGATCAAAACCTACTGGAGGTAGCTTCAGTGCAGAAAATAGTCCAGTCAGACGAGCGTCTCTGGCGAGTACGTGAATAAGGACAAATCTCGCCCCGCTCACTCAAAGTCAAAGTCAATTTTATTCGTCACTTGCACCCGAAGGTGCAGTGAAATGAATTTGCCAGCAGCGATACAGTCAAAAAGAGCACACGATACACAATAAAAATTGAACACAAACATCCACCACGGCGTTCTTCACTGTGGTGGAAGGCAGCAAAGTTCAACCAGTCCTCCTCCTCGTTCACCCACCCCCTCTTCTCCCCCCTCCCATCAGGCAAGAGGTACAGAAGTGCGAAAACGCACACCTCCAGAGTCAGGGATAGTTTCTTCCCAGCTGTTACCAGCTGCTGTCGATGTTGGGGGAGTCCAGAACAAGGGGGTCACAGTCTAAGGATAAGGGGGAATTCCTTTAGGACCGAGATGAGGAAAACATTCTTTACACAGAGAGTGGCGAGTCTCTGGAATTCTCTGCCACAGAAGGTAGTTGAGGCCAGTTCATTGGCTATATTTAAGAGGGGGGTAGATGTGGCCCTTGTGGCTAAAGGGATCAGGGGGTATGGAGAGAAGGCAGGTACGGGATACTGAGTTGGATGATCAGCCATGATCACATTGAATGACGGTGCAGGCTCGAAGGGCTGGATGGCCTACTCCTGCACCTATTTTTCTATGTTTCTATGTTTCTATGTGACTGAACCATCCTACCACCAACTAGAGAGCGGTCCTGAGCTAAGATCTAACTCGATGGAAAATTCTTGGATAACCTTTTAATCGGACTTGCCTGGACATTATCTTGCACTAAATGTTATTCCCTTTATCATGTATCTCTACACAGTTCTTTGAAACCATGTATTGTCTTTGAGGGGGAATCTCATAGAGACTTACAAAATTCTTAAGGGGTTGGACAGGCTAGATGCAGGAAGATTGTTTCCGATGTTGGGGAGGTCCAGGACAAGGGGTCACAGTTTAAGGATAAGGGGGAAATCTTTTAGTACCGAGATGAGAAAATCATTTTTCACACAGAGAGTGGTGAATCTGTGGAATTCTCTGCCACAGAAGGTAGTTGAGGCCAATTTGTTGGCTATATTTAAGAGGGAGTTAGATGTGGCCCTTGTGGCTAAAGGGATCAGAGGGTATGGAGAGAAGGCAGGTACAGGATACCGAGTTGGATGATCAGCCATGATCACATTGAATGGCGGTGCAGGCTCGAAGGGCCGAATGGCCTACTCCTGCACCTATTTTCTATGGTTCTATGTTTCTATGCCTTTCCGCCGACTGGTTAGCACGCAACAAAACCTTTCACTGTACCTCGGTTCCCGTGACAATAAACTAAACTAAACTAAACTTAGTATCTTTTGATACACTTTTAAATCAAGAATGAGACAAGAGACATCATACAAGCTCAGTAGAGTGTTAGTCATAGAGTGATACAACGTGGAAACAGGCCCTCTGGCCCAACCTACCCACAATGGCCAACATGTCCCATCTACTCTAATCCCACCTGCCTGCGTTTGGCCCATATCCCTCCAAACCTGTCCTACCCATGTACCTATCCAAGTGTTTTTTAAAAGTTGGACTAGTCCCAGCATTAACTACCTCCTCAGACAGTTTGTTCCGTACACCCACTGTGTGAAAAGGTTACCCCTCAGATTCCTATTAAATCTTTTCCCATTCACCTTAAACGTATGTCCTCTGGTCCTCGATTCACCCACTCTGGGCAAGAGACTCGGTGCATCTACCCGATCTATTCCTCTCATGATTTTGTACACCTCTATAAGATCACCCCTCATCCTCCTGCGCTCCAGGGAATAGTCCCAGCCCTGCTCAACCTCTCCCGAAAGCTCAGACCCTCCAGACCTGGCAACATCCTCGTAAATCTAAAATCTGGAACATGCTTCTGTTCCGTCACTTTAGCAGCCTAAAAGCTCTGTCCCACGGTGCGAGTTCATTCCAAGAGCTCTCCCGAGTTTAAAAAAAAATCAAACTCGTGGTAAGCACGGAGAATGAAGGTAGCGGGCACGCTGGAGCTCGGGGACGTCTCTTAGCAGCTCGTAACGCTAACGGCACGTACTAGAGAAGACTCGCTAACGGCAGGTAAGCTCGGGAAGACTCGTGAAGATTTTTCAACATGTTGAAAAATGTCCACGAGAGCCCCTAGTACCGACGAGCGGACATTACCGTAAATCTCCGAGTTCGAATCAGAGGCAAACTCGGGAGAGCTCTTGGAATGAACTCGTACCGTGGGACAGGGCTAACAGCAGGACTTTTACTAATATATAGATATTCATGTTAAATCTATTCACCATTGTGTACAACTGCTAATCGGGGGTGTTATGGTGACACTCTGCCGGACTGTTTGTGCGATAAAGAATTTCACTGTGTGTTTGCACTTTGCACACGGGACAATAAAAGCATCATTGAACCATTACCACTTGACGAAGGATGGCTATTTCCGATGTCTTGGTCAACACACAGCCCCGATCAATATCACAAGAGAAGGTCATATTGCTGAGGATAAATATTGAACTTACTCATTCAAACCAAAACGAGATCCACCCCATCAAAACGGATTTAACATGAACCTGAGGGGCAACTTTTTCACTCAGAAGGTGGCAGGTGTATGGAACCAGCTGCCAGAGGAGGTAGTTCAGGCAGGTAGTAGTAGGCCCCCGCTCGGTCATGACTGACCATGGGTGATGCATCCTGGTCGGATGCAAGCCTGGGCGATGTCATATGGAGGGAGGACCATGCAGCACGTCCCCCCCCCCCTCTCCACGTCGCTGATCGATCCAAAGGAACAGCAGGGCCGTTACAGTTTGGCACCAGCGGCGTCGCAGGAGCTGCCGGAGCGAGGTTGTAGACAACGACGAACTGCCTTAGGGGCTCCGACTCCGGATTTTCTTGAGGTTTACTCCTGGAGCCTTTTCCATGACTGGATATGGCCACAAGGCAGTGGACAGAGGTTTTAAATCAGAGTTTTCCCTCTCCTTGATGGACTGCCTTCCCAGGCTGACGAGCCCCACCTGCCCGAGACTGGTGGGGGCGGGAGCGTCTACCTTCCCGTGCAGGGACGATAACAACATTTAAAGGACACTTGGGCAGTTTCATAAGTTCCAGGAGAAGAATTAGGCCATTCGGCCCATCAAGTCTACTCCACCATTCAATCATGGCTGATCTATCTTCCCCTCTCAACCCCATTCTCCTGCCTTCTCCCCATAACCCCTGACACCCGTAGTCTGAAGAAGGGTTTCGGCCCGAAACGTTGCCTATTTCCTTCGCTCCATAGATGCTGCCGCACCCGCTGAGTTTCTCCAGCACTTTTCTCTACCATCGATTTTCCAGCACCTGCAGTTCCTTCTTAAACACCCGTACTAATCGAGTATCTGTTGATTTCCGTCCATTGTCTTGGCCTCCACAGCCGTCTGTGGCAATGAATTCCACGGATTCACCACTCTCTGACTAAAGAAATTCCTCCTCATCTCCTTTCTAAAGGCATATCCTTTTATTCCGAGGCTGTGCCCTCTGATCCTACACTTACCTACTCTCACAAGTGGAAACATCCTCTCCACATTCACTCTGTCCAGGTTCAAGGATTGGAGTCGGAGGGATAGGACCACCTGCAGAAGTTTTCAGATGACTCTGGAATTGTGGACTGCATCAGTGAGGGGAGGGAAGCTGAATACAGACGTGTAGTCAACGACTTTGTTGAGTGGTGTGGGCTGGATCACCTGCAGCTCAACACCGACAAGATTAAGGAGTTAGTGGTGGACTTTAGGAGGAGAGGAACACCCCTGTCCCCTGTCTCCATCAATGGTGTGGATGTGCAGTTTACCAGGGAGTACAAATACCTTGGAGTGTACCTGGACAGTAAACTGGACTGGTCCAGGAACGCTGAGGCGCTGTACAAGAAGGGACAGAGCCGGCTGTACTTTTTGAGAAGGCTCCGCTCCTTCAACGTCTACAGTGAGATGCTGCAGATGTTCGACCGGTCGGTGGTAGCCAGCGCCATCTTCTTCACTGCCGTGAGTTGGGGCAGCAGGGCGAATGCCGCGGACGCCACTAGGATCAACAAACTCGTCAGGAAGGCCGGCTCCATCCTGGAGGTGGAGTTGGATTCACTGGAGATAGTCTTGGAGGGGAGGATGCTCCTCAAACTGCGGAGCATCCTGGGCAATACAGCTCACCCCCTCCATGACACACTGGTCAACCTGAGGAGCACCTTCAGCAACAGACTGGTTCCACCAAGATGCAGCACAGAACGCCACAGGAGATCCTTCTTCCCTGTGGCTATCAAACTGTACAACTCCTACCCTTTCTGACTGAGACTGAAGATAGACACAGAATGCTGGAGTAACTCAGCAGGCAGGACAGCATGTTGTTAAAGAAGGAACTGCAGATGCTGGAGAATCGAGGGTTACACAAAAAGCTGGAGAAACTCAGCGGGTGCAGCAGCATCTAAGGAGCGAAGGAGATAGGCGACGTTTCGGGTCGAGACCCTTCTTCAGACTGGTCAGGGATCAGGGAAACGAGAGATATAGACGGTGATGTGGAGAGATAAAGAACAACGAATGAAAGATATGCAAAAAAGTATCGATGATCAAGGAAACGGGCCATTGTAAGCTGTTTGTAATATGAAAATGAGAAGCTAGTGCGACTTGGGTGGGGGAGAGATAGAGAGAGAGGGAATGCCAGGGGCCGAGGGCTGAGGAAGAGGTGGGAAGGGGAGGAGGCAGCCAGGGTTAACAGAATTGAGAAAATTCAATGTTCAAGCCCAGAGGATGCAGACTCCCCAAGCGGAATATGAGGTGCTGTTCCTCCAACTTGCGGTGTTGCTCACTCTGGCCGTGGAGGAGGCCCAGGACCGAGAGGTCGGATACGGAATGGGAGGGTTGAGTTGAAGTGCTGAGCCACCGGGAGGTCGGGTTGGTTATTGCGGACCGAGCGGAGGTGTTCGGCAGCATCTCTGGAAAGGAGGAATGGGCGACGTTTCGGGTCGAGACCCTTCTTCAGACTGAGACTGATACTGACTCCCCCCCCACCACCACCCACCCCCTAATCTTCGCATATCCTTAATTATTTTCCATTCGTCACTTTAATTTCATGGTTCATGTGTCTTGTGTTTAATGACTGTTGGCAGATCAATGATAAATAAAGTTCTATTGTATTGTAAACGTGGGCAAATGGGGCCAACCTATATGGGGCATTTTATTCATGGATAAGATGGGCCGAAGGGTGTGTTTCCATGCTGTTTGACTCAAAAACTAGTTTAGTTGAGTTTATTTTATTGTCACGTGTACCGAGCTACAGTGAAAAGCTTTTAGTTGCGTGCTAACCAGACAGCGGAAAGACAATACACGATTACAATGGAGCCGTTCACAGTGAACATGGTAAGGGGAATAACATGAATAGCGTTTGGTGCAAGATAAAGCCAGTAAAGGGCCTGTCCTACCAGCATCCGACTCCATGCGATGAGCGCGACCAAACCGGCAGCGAGGGCCGCGCGGAGGTCGGGTGAGTGGCGCAATGCGGCGCAAAGTGAAGCGAACTTGGAGCAAAGTGTGAAAGGTAAGTTCGCCAGGACAGAGAGGGGCGCACAGAGAGGGGCACAGAGGCACACACACACAGAGGGCCACGGAGCCACACACAGAGAGGGTCACGGAGGCACGACGTCGAGACGGTGTGTAATGCGTCGAGGCGACTGCGAGCTGACAAGCCGTTGCCGCGCGGAATTTTTGAACACGGTCAGTTTTTCGGAGCCCCGCGCGATGTCAGGACGAACTCCGCACAATTCCGCACGGCTCCGGCGATCGAAGTGGGACCGGCCCCGCGACCCCGAACGGCTCAAGCGACCACGTTAGGCCGCGCTCATCGCATGGAGTTGCATGCTGGTGGGACAGGTCCTTAACGTCCGATCAAAGATAGTCCGAGGGTCACCAATGAGGTAGATAGTAGTTCAGGACCGCTCTCTAGTTGTTGGTAGGATGGTTCAGTTGCCTGATAACAGCTGGGAAGAAACTGATTCTGAATCTGGAGGCGTGTGTTTTCACACTGCTGTACCTCTTGCCCGGATGGGAGAGGGGGGTGGCCAGAGTGCAACTCGTCCTTGAATAACATTTAGTGCATGATAAATTCCAGGGAAGTAACTGTGTGGTATCTGGCTGGTGTTCTTGGATCTAACTCTTGGTTTCAATCAGCTGAACCAACGCCATCAAACAAACTGTGATCGTAGCCCTGATAAAGGAACATTATGACTGCATGAAAATTGTTATATTAATTTACTTTAGTTTAGAGATACAGCGCAGAAACAAGCCCCTTGGTCCACCCCGCACACGAACCCTTGCCGGGGGCCGCCCAGATAGGAGTGCTCTGATCGCTCGCCTGGTGACTTTGGCATCATGGGGCTGTGGTCTGCGGAGCTTCTAGACCCGGCCGTGGTGTGGACTTATTACCCGGAGTCTGGGATCCCTCACCGGGGATCGCCGGAGAAGAGCTCCGACCGCCGGCCTGCGGCCTATAACATCCTGAAGCCGCGGTCTCCGGTGGGAAAGTGCCGATTCTGGCCCTCCAAGCTGTGTGGAATGATCTTCCAGCAGAAGTGGTGGAGGCAGGATCGATTTTAACATTTAAAAGTAAAGTGGATAGGTATATGGACGGGAAGGGAATGGAGGGGTATGGTCTGAGTGCAGGTGGATGGGATTAGGGGAAAATAAATGGTCTGCACGGACTGGAAGGGCCAAGAAGGCCTGTTTCCGTGCTGTAAATGTTATATGGTTATATGGTTAAGCGGAGTGTGTTCAACGGTCCCGACGTCGGAGATTCGATCATCCCGACGAGAGGGCCTGTACATCGGTCCGTCCATAGCGGTGACTACGGAGGGTTTATGGCCCCGACCACGGGTGAACAAAGAATAACTGTCTGAACTTTGCTGCCTTCCACCACACTGAAGAACACTGTGGTGGATGCTTGTGTTACATTCTATTGTGTATTTTTTTCAACTGTATCGCTGCTGGCAAATTCATTTCACTGCACCTTAGTTGGTGCATGTGACGAGTAAATGTGACTTTGATTTTGACTTTAACACTCTCCCAGACACACTAGGGACAATTTATGATTTTTACCTGAGCCAATTAGACTACGGTCTCGACCCCCGTAACGTCGCCTATCTCCTTCGCTCCTTAGATGCTGCTGCACCCGCTGAGTTTCTCCAGCTTTTTGTGTAACCCTCGATTCTCCAGCATCTGCAGTTCCTTCTTTAACACTTTGTCTACTCCACTGCGATATCTCCTCAAGGTAAAGCAGTCTGAAGAAGGGTCTCGACCCGAAACGTCGCCTATCGCCTTCGCTCCTTAGATGCTGCTGCACCCGCTGAGTTTCTCCATCTTTTTGTGTGACCCTTGACTACAAACCTGTAGTTCTTTGGAGTGTGGGAGGAAGACCGGAGCAGCTGGAGAAAGCCCACGCAGGTCACGGGGAGAACTTACAAACCTCGTACAGTCAGCACCCGTAGTCGCCCCGTGTTGCCCCTTAGTAACATTGGCAGCACTTGTGCCTCCGGCATGCTGGGCGCCACTGAGAAACTCCCAGTGCTGAGGTGCTGAAACATGTGAAAGAAGGAACTGTAGAAAAGACACAAAGTGCTGGAGTAACTCATCAGGTAAATAGACAATAGACAACACAGGAATAGTCCATTCGGCCCTTCGAGCCAGCACCACCATTCAATGTGATTTGAATCAGTCCTGACATCCCAGACTGATTCCTGGGATGTCAGGACTGTCTTATGAACAAAGACTGCATAGACTCGGTTTATACTCTCTAGAATTTAGGAGATTGAGAGGGGATCTTATAGAAACTTACAAAATTCTTAAGGGGTTGGACAGGCTAGATGCAGGAAGATTGTTCCCGATGCTGGGGAGGTCCAGGACAAGGGGTCACAGCTTAAGCATAAGGGGGAAATCCTTTAGGACCGAGATGAGAAGGACTTTTTTCACACAGAGAGTGGTGAGTCTCTGGAACTCTCTGCCACAGAGGGTAGTTGAGGCCAGTTCATTGGCTATATTTAAGAGGGAGTTAGATGTGGCCCTTGTGGCTAAGGGGATCAGAGGGTATGGAGAGAAGGCAGGTACGGGATACTGAGTTGGATGATCAGCCATGATCATATTGAATGGCGGTGCAGGCTCGAAGGGCCGAATGGCCTACTCCTGCACCTAATTTCTATGTTTCTATGTTTCTATGATCATGGCTGATCATCCACAATCAGTACCCCGTTCCTGCCTTCTTCCCATATCCCCTGATTCCGCTATCTTTAAGAGCCCTATCTAGCCCTCTCTTGAAAGCATCAAGAGAACCGGCCTCCACCGCCCGCTGAGGCAGAGAATTCCACAGACAAGGTCAGGCGGCATCTGCGGAGAACATGAACGTTTTGGGACGGGTAGTCCCGCTTTCTCAGGTAAACAACCATCTCATTCATCATGCTGCCATCCTGCACCATCGGACTCTGGAACGGATTCTCCGTGTCTGTTATCAGGCTTCTTCTGCGCGGACTTTCCCGAATACTATCCAATTCACCTCTGCTCCACTGAGCACATTGAACTTTGTCTAAGAGCGGCACGGTGGCGCAGCGGTAGAGTTGCTGCCTTACTGCGCCAGAGACCCGGGTTCTACCCTGACTACGGGTGCTGTCAGTACGGAGTTTGTACGTTCTCCCCGTGACTATTGCGTACAGTTCTGGTCTCCAAATCTGAGGAAAGACATCCTTGCCATAGAGGGGGTTCAGAGAAGATTCACCAGACTGATTCCTGGGATGTCAGGACTTTCATATGAGGAAAGACTGGATAGACTCGGCTTGTACTCGCTAGAATTTAGAAGATTGAGGGGGGATCTTATAGAAACTTACAAAATTCTTAAGGGGTTGGACAAGCTAGATGCTGGAAGATTGTTCCCGATGTTGGGGGAGTCCAGAACAAGGGGTCACAGTCTAAGGATAAGGGGGAATTCCTTTAGGACCGAGATGAGGAAAACATTCTTTACACAGAGAGTGGTGAGTCTCTGGAATTCTCTGCCACAGAAGGTAGTTGAGGCCAGTTCATTGGCTATATTTAAGAGGGCGTTAGATGTGGCACTTGTGGCTAAAGGGATCAGGGGGTATGGAGGGAAGGCAGGTACGGGATACTGAGTTGGATGATCAGCCATGATCACATTGAATGGCGGTGCAGGCTCGAAGGGCCGAATGGCCTACTCCTGCACCTATTTTTCTATGTTTCTATGTTTCTATGACCTGCGTGGGTTTTCTCCAGGATCTCCGGTTTCCTCCCACACTCCAAAGGCGTACAGTTTTGTAGGTTAATTGGCTTGGTAAAATCATAAACAATCCTACACAAACCCTCGTTTGTGTAGGATAGTGTTAATGCACGGGGATCGCTGGACGGTGCGGATTCGGTGGGCCAAAGGGCCTGTTTCCGCACTGCATCTCTAAACTAAACTAAAGGGACTGACAAGGAGGAACTCAGCGGGTGAGGCAGCATCAATGGAGAGAAGGAATAGGATTATACCCCTATCCAGGCAAAAATAAAACTCATGAGTTTGGTCAACATATTGCCCAAAAGCAGATGTTCAAGGTGAAAAGTACAGACGGACAGATTTTATTTTGTTCTTTTCATTAGTTCTATATCTCTCCATATCACCTACGAGAGAGAAAAGAGTGTCACCAAACTTCTGAATTCTCTGGGCGGGGTGGAACCCTCTCCAAGACAGACGTGAAGCTCACCGTTTGACCTGTTTTTACAAAATGTTAAATGGTCAGCTAGACATAGATCACAAGACCTACACCAACCCCAAACCAATTAGGAGCAGACGAGGGCATTTGATCCAATTTTTGGTCCCAGCCGCAAAGACAGATGTGTACAGCAATTCGTTCTTTCCACGCACTATTAAAGCGTGGAATAATCTCCACCAAGCCACGGTTGCCCAGCCAGATGCAACTAAATTTAAAGTGGCACTTTCTTCCCAATAACCCTCTCTGGCTAAACCTATCCCTTCAGCACCTCCAGTTTAAATTCCAGTTGGAATATTTTTGAGGACCAAGTAACCAAGAACCAAGAACCTAGAATCACCGTCTGCATCTCCCATTTCCTTTTCCCCTGACTCTCAGTCTGAAGAAGGATCTCGACTCCTATGGATAGGACAGGTTTAGATGGACTTGGACCAAATGCGGGCAGGTGGGACTTGTGTAGTTGGGACATGTTGGCCGGGATAGGCTAGTTGGGCCGAAGGGCCTTTGTCCATGCTGTGTCACTCTATGACTCAAAACATCACTCATTCCTATCCACCGGAGATGCCGCCTGTCCTGCTGAGTTACTCCAGCATTCCGTGCTTCTCTTTGGTTTAAACCAGCATCTGCAGTCCCTTCCAACACGGACAGAATTCATTGCTTCATTAGCTGAGTTCAACACTTTTTATTGCAAGTTCATCATTTTTACTGAGCTCGGCCTTTTAAATGACAAGATTTCATGTGTTGTTTACAACTAAAGTTCAACGCATTTCATGTGAGAGTTCACTTTTTACGGTGAGTTCATCAGTGTTTTACAAAGATAGTTCGCCTTCTTTTATTGAGCGAACAAACTTTTTTTTTTATCATGCAGTTCACTGGGACCTTATTTTGACCATGAGAATTTCTTCACTCTCCGTTGCATTTCAATCCAATTGATTTTTACAACTTAGAAGATAGTACAGTACAGCACAGGAACAGGCCCTTCGGCCCGTGATGTCCGTGATAAAAATGACACCAGGTTCGACCAATCTACTCCGCCTGTAACGTCATCGAGTGACACAGTGTGGAAACAGGCCCCTCGGCCCAACTTGCCCACACCGGACAACATCTATCTATACTATTACCAAAACTCTCATCTTGACCATTTCTGGCTTGCATTTTCTTTTAACTTGCGCAAAAAGGATAACTTATATCATTACAATTTTTTCGCCACCTTACTCACCATTCTCCTTTGCTCCAAGCGCACTGAGTTTTGTTCCGATCGGTGAAGTATTAGAAAAGTTAAGAAGGTTTAAAAAGTCGTGAGATCAGCAGATTGGTCTTCTCGCCTGTCAGTCACCATGAAGGTAACGCTCCTTCCGGCACCCTCGGAGAATAAATCCCCAGAGGTGGGGCTGATTCCGCGAGCAGCTTGAGCTGGGAGCTGTTAAGTCACCATGAAGGTAACGCCCCTTCCGGCACCCACGGAGAATAAAGCCCCGGAGGCGGGGTTGATTCCGTGAGCAGCTTGAGCCGGGAGCTGTTAAGTTGAACCAGAAACCTCTGAGTGAAGTTGGAGTGGGACCGGGAGCTGCGGCATGAGGCCGAAAGCTGAAGGTGCGGGGTGAGCAGAGAACCAGAGAACCAACCTCCACCGACCTTGCTATTCTTGCTATTGAGGGAGTGCAGCGTAGGTTTACAAGGTTAATTCCCGGGATGGCGGGACTGTCATATGCTGAGAGAATTGAGCGGCTGGGCTTGTACACTCTGGAGTTTAGAAGGATGAGAGGTGATCTCATTGAAACATATAAGATTGTTAAGGGTTTGGACATGCTAGAGGCACGAAACATGTTCCCGATGTTGGGGGAGTCCAGAACCAGGGGCCACAGTTTAAGAATAAGGAGTAAGCCATTTAGAATGGAGATGAGGAAACGTTTTTCACCCAGAGAGTTGTGGAATTCTCTGCCGCAGAGATCAATAGACAATAGACAATAGGTGCAGGAGTAGGCCATTCGGCCCTTCGAGCCAGCACCGCCATTCATGGCTGATAATCCCCAATCAGTACCCCGTTTCTGCCTTCTCCCCATACGCCTGACTCCGCTATCTTTAAGAGCCCTATCTAGCTCTCTCTTGAAAGCATCCAGAGAACCGGCCTCCACCACCAGGCAGAGAATTCCGCAGACTCACCACTCTCTGTGAGAAAAAGTGTTTCCTTGTCTCCGTTCTAAATGGCTTACCCCTTATTCTTAAACTATGGCCCCTGGTTCTGGACTCCCCCAACATCGGGAACATGTTTCCTGCCTCTAGCGTGTCCAAACCCTTAACAATCTTATATGTTTCAATGAGATCACCTCTCATCCTAAACTCCAGAGTGTACAAGCCCAGCTGCTCCATTCTCTCAGCATATGACAGTCCCGCCATCCCGGGAATTAACCTTGTAAACCTACGCTGCACCCCAGCAAGGTCGGTGGAGGCTGGTTCTCTGGATGCTTTCAAGAGAGAGTTAGATAGAGCTCTTAAGGATAGCAGAGTTAAGGGATATGGGGAGAAGGCAGGAACGGGGTAAAGATTGGGGATGATCAGCCATGATCACATTGAATGGCGGTGCTGGCTCGAAGGGCCGAATGGCCTACTCCTGCACCTATTATCTATTGTCTATTGTCTATTGTCTATGATCACATTGAATGGCGGTGCTGGCTCGAGGGGCCGAATGGCCTACTCCTGCACCTATTATCTATTGTCTATTGTCTATTGTCTATGATCACATTGAATGGCGGTGCTGGCTCGAGGGGCCGAGTGGCCTACTCCTGCACCTATTATCTATTGTCTATTGTCTATTGTCTATGATCACATTGAATGGCGGTGCTGGCTCGAGGGGCCGAATGGCCTACTCCTGCACCTATTGTCTAATGTCTATGATCACATTGAATGGCGGTGCTGACTCGAAGGGCCGAATGGCCTTCTCCTGCACCTATTGTCCATTGTCTATTGTCTATTGAACCTTACTGAGGAAATCTATGAACAGGTCGCACTTCTCTGCCGAGTCAACGGTTTGCATGCACACATCCATCGAGAATCATCGTCTGTGAATCACCAATAATCCAGCTTCGCTTACTTATCTGTCTAGAAAGTTGGAAAAAAACGAATCTATTGACTTGCCAAAATCACGTAGGTAGGAAACAAAGCACAAGGCCACGGCAATAAGCACTTTTCTCCAGAGCCGCCATAAAACTAATACGCTATCTTTCAACACAGGTGCCATTAAGTAGAAAGTGGGATGTCATCATAGAGTAATCAGCATCAGTTGGCCACTAGTTAATGTGTAACGGTTGATATATCAAATCTAAGAAATTTCAGTGTTCATAACGCTGGGTCGCCTGGGCAACAGGTCACTTAGAGAGTGGGTCTTGTCCTTCTGCCCCCAGCACCATTAGGTAACCTTTCAATTTGTTAACACTTATTAACCTTAAAGAGCCCTTGCCATTATGCTATGACTGATTTGTGCACTGTTTGTGTAATGTAAGATTACTGCTTGATAGCGTAATTTGCTGACCCAAGCCATAGATTGGTTTGCTTAGGGTTCCTCTGCCGTGCGATTACGGGCAGCAGTATAATAATTATTTTTTAAATGCAACCTTCGCCAAACACTTATTAAATATAATGTCTAACGTTTCATTGCTGGCTTCTTTCCTCCCCTCCTTTTTATTTCCCCGAGTTTGTTTCGTGAAGTAATTCAATGAATGGGGAAATTTGCTCGGACATACTCCATACCTTAGTTTGGTTCAGTTTAGTTTAGAGTCGCAGCCCGCCTAGTCCGCGCCGACCAGCGATCCCCGCACACTAACACTGTCCAACACACACGAGGGCCAACTTACCAAGTTTACCAAGCCAATTAGCCTGCAAACCTGCACGTCTTTGGAGTTGGGGAGGAAACCGGAGCTCCCGGAGAAAACCCTCGCAGCTCACGGGGAGAACGTGCAAACGTACAGACAGCACCCGTAATCAGGATAGAACTTGGGACCCTGGCGCTGTGTGACAGCAACTCTACCGCGTGCGCCACTGTGCCGCCTTGTTTCCCAATTTGTATTTCATAAGTTGGGTGACACAAAGCTGGGTGGCAGTGTAAACTGTGAGGAGGATGCTATGAGTAGCAATGTTACAAAATTTTGAGATTTTAAATATCAAGTCTGCAATTTATCCCATCAAATAAAGCATAAAAAGAAGTTTAATTTGACACCTAATTCACTTTCATATCTTCAGTATTAAGAAAGTTATGGCCATTTTCATACTCGGAAATTAGCATCTTGTTCCCCATTGCCTAAAAGCCCATAACTTTCTTAAAAATTAAGAGAACTCAATGAAATTTTCAGTTATTATAGATTGAAGCATTCTGAAACAAATATGAAACCATCTTACTTGGATGACCTGAAATTAAAGCATATAATTAGTTAGTTATCTAATTGTAGCTAATTACAAAATTCAATGAGTAGATCTAAACATCTATCCATTTCTTAAGAAAAGATAAACTTTTTTTAAATTGCCTAAGTGTCCAAATAACATTCACACAATAATCTACAAAATAACATAATTTTTAAATCTCATTTTCATGAATTTCTGGGCCAAATTGAATGAATTTAGTGTTTACTGCCTGTAAATTAATGGCCATTTAAATCAACTAGCGAGTGGGTTTTAGTGGAATGCGGTGGATTGGAACGTTGTGGTTAGCGGTGAAGTCGGTATGAAAAATACAGCCGGTTCATACGTTTTTTTTGGACCCCATTTCGCAACATGAAAATATTATTAAAGCCTCCATAGAAAACAACTTTTAATATAAAAATAAACTATTTACCTTTTTTCCTCCCCTACGCAAAATGCTTCCCGTTGTTGGCGCTCACGGCTTTTGAAGGTGATTTTTAAATTACTCTAGATAATAAATAATCTAGCGTAATTTAAAAATACCTTCATTCATGAAATGTCGGAGCGATTTTTCTTCCGCAACGAAATCGCCCGACATTGATCGATTTGCCCAGTCTGAAGAAAATCGACACTTTAAGCCCGCCCCCCTCTGAAAGGCGCCAAAGTCACGCACACGGGGAGCGGCAGAACTGCAGCGCTGCTCAAGGTAAGTTTTGTAACATACCTACTATGTTTATACTTTGAATGCGACCTCTTATGGTGTCACAGAACATAGGACATAGAACAGTACAGCACAGGAACGGGCCCTTCAGCCCACAATCTTTGTGCCAAACACCATGCCCAGCCAAACTGATCTCATCTTCCTGTCCATGGCCCTGCTCCTTCTACATCCTTATCTAAAAGCCTCTGAAACGCCACTATCCTATCTGCCTTCCACCACCAGCCCGGTCAATGAGGTTCCAGGTCTCCACCACTCCAAGGGCGGCACAGTGGCACAGCGGTAGAGTTGCCGCCTTTCAGAGCTTACAGCACCAGAGTCCCAGGTTCGATCCTGGCTACGGGTGCTGTCTGTACGGAGTTTGCACGTTCTCCCCGCGACTCGCGTGGGTTTTCTCCAGGTTGCCCCGGTTTCCTCCCACACTCCAAAGGCGTACAGGTTTGTAGGTTAATTGGTATAAATGTTTTTTTTTAGTTTTCACTAGTATTGGATAGTGTTAGTGTGCGAG
Source organism: Raja brachyura (assembly GCA_963514005.1). Next base: position 113,063,429 of record OY740785.1, read on the forward strand.
GATCGCTGGTCGTTGCGGACTCGGTGGGCCGAAGGGCCTGTTTCCGTGCTGTATCTCTAAACTAAACACTGCGTAAAAAACTTGCCCCGCACATCTACATTACATGTTCCCCCTTACAATCTCATTTTTTGCAAGAGCTTTCCTAATTGTTTGCATATTAAAAAGATGTGTAACAATAGACAATAGACAATAGGTGCAGGAGGAGGCCATTTGGCCCTTCGAGCCAGCACTGCCATTCAATGTGATCATGGCTGATCATCCCCAATCAGTACCCCATTCCTGCCTTCTCCCCATATCCCCTGACTGTGCTATCTTTAAGAGCCCTATCTAGCTCTTTCTTGAAAGTATCCAGAGTACTGGCCTCCACCGCCCTCTGCGGCAGAGAATTCCACAGACTCACCACTCTTTGTGCGAAAAAGTGTTTCCTCATCTCCGTTCTAAATGGCTTACCCCTTATTCTTAAACCATGGCCCCTGGTTCTGGACTCCCCAATATCTGGAACATGTTGGGTGTTACACAAAAAGCTGGAGAAACTCAGCGGGTGCAGCAGCATCTAAGGAGTGAAGGAGATAGGCGACGTTTCGGGTCGAGACCCTTCTTCAGACTGGTCAGGGATCAGGGAAACGAGAGATATAAACAGTGATATGGAGAGGTAAAGCAAGAACAATGAGTGAAAGATATGCAAAAAAGTATTGGTGATAAGGAAAGCAGGCCATTGTAAGCTGTTTCTGGTGTGAAAATGAGAAGCTAGTGCGACTTGGGGGGGGGGGGGGGGAGATGGAGAAGGAATGTCAGGGCCCGAGGGCTGAGGGAGAGGTGGGGGGGTGGGGGGAAAGGAGCAGTCTGGGTTAACAGCATTGACAAAATTCAATGTTTAAGCCCAGAGGATGCAGACTCCCCAAGCGGAATATGAGATGTTGTTCCTCAAACTTGCGGTGTTGTTCACTCTGGCCATGGAGGAGGCCCAGGACCGAGAGGTCGGATACGGAGTGGGAGGGGGAGTTGAAGTGCTGAGCCACCGGGAGGTCGGGTTGGTTATTGCGGACCGAGCGGAGGTGTTCGGCGAAACGATCGCCTAGCCTCCGCTTGGTCTCACCGATGTAGATTAGCTGGCATCTGGAGCAACGGATGCAGTAGACGAGGTTGGAGGAGGTGCAGGTGAACCTCTGTCGGACTTGGAATGACTGCTTGGGTCCCTGAAAGGAGTGGATGGGGGAGGTGAAGGAACAAGTGTAGCATCTCTTGCGGTTGCAAGGGAAAGTGCCCGGGGAAGGAGTGGAGCAGGAGGGAAGGGAAGAATTGACGAGGGAGTTGCGGAGGGAGCGGTCTTTGCGGAAGGCAGATAGGGGGGGAGATGGGAAGATGTGGCGAGTGGAGGGGTCACGTTGGAGGTGGCGAAACTGGCGGAGGAAACATCTGGAACATGTTTCCTGCCTCTAGCGTGTCCAAACCCTTAACAATCGTGTATGTTTCAATGAGATCCCCTCTCATCCTTCTAAACTCCAGAGTGTACAAGCACGGCCGCTCCATTCTCTCAGCATATGACTGTCCCGCCATCCCGGGAATTAACCTTGTAAACCTACGCTGCACTCCCTCAATAGCAAGAATATCCTTCCTCAAATTTGGAGACCAAATCTGCACACAATACTCCAGGTGTGGTCTCACTAGGGCCCTGTACAACTGCAGAAGGACCTCTTAGGTCCTATATTCGATTCCTCTTGTTATAAGTTGTCCTACTACTCTAGGCTGCGCACGCCATAGGCAAGAAGAAGAAGAAGAATGCCATATCTTATCTGGTTCGATAGCACGAAAAAGAAAGCCTTTCACTGTACCTCGGTACACGTGACAACGATAAACCTAAATCAATTTAATTATCTGTCAACTTTGGCCTTCTCGTGCATTGTCAATTGGTCAAATGGCAAAACACTAACTGCTGGAGGAGCAAAGGTTTCTTTATTGTCACATGTACCAAGACTTCTTTTGCCAACAGACTAACCCCGTGCATAAACACAATGCCCCGGTCAATACAGAATGTACAGAACAGCCCAGTGAGTCCATATGCAAGATGGGCCATGTTGGGACCATTTTACAGTCCCAGCTATAGCTGGCCACAAAGGCCCGTTGCAGCCGTCGCCTCCATTCCGGTCATCCTGTGAACCGCCGGCCCTCTCCAGCCCTCGTCCCCAGGGGGGGGGGGATGCCTCCAGCAGCGGACCCCAGGGGCACAGAACGTAAGACCCCTCCCTCCCCGGTTCCTTTCACTGGGCACTTTGTCCAGCGCCCGTCTCCGTCTCCGTCTCTATCCACCCTCTCTCCGGTTCCTGATCTACGGGGTGAGCAGGGGCTGGGCTCAGCGGCCTTCCCTCTCCCAGCGAGCCGGGCCTGTGCTTGGGATACAGCCACGTCTCACTGTGGCTGTATCCCAATTTTTAACTGCATTAAAAATTGTTCAAAGTTCTCCAGTGAGGTAGATGGGATGTCAGGACTGCTCTCTAGTTGATGATAGGATGGTTCAGTTGCCTGATAACAGCTGGGAAGACACAGTCTCCGAATCTGAATGACAGCCCACTGTCTCCGCCTCTTCCTTTCTTCTCCCTCCCCCTCCCCCCCCCCCACACCCCCACATCAGTCTGAAGAAGGGTCTCGACCCAAAACATCGCCTATTCCTTCGCTCCATAGATGCTGCCTCACCCGCTGAGTTTCTCCAGCATTTTTGTCTACCTTCTGAATCTGGAGGTGTGCTTTTTCCACACTTCCATACCTCTTGCCTGAGAAGTGGGAGTGACCAGGGTGCGACTGGTCCTTGATTATGCTGCTGGCCCTGCCGAGGTAGCGGGAAGTGTAGAATGGAAGGGAGGTTGGTTTGTGCGATGGTCTGGTCTGCGTCCACAATTCACTGCCATCTCACGCGGTCGTGTACGGAGCTGTTCCCAATCCGGGCTGTGATGCATCCCGATAAAATGCTCTCCAGACGTTGGTGAGAGTCGTTGGGGACATGCCGAACTTTCTTAAGTCTTTTTTTCAGTGTCGACTTGGGAGGAAACCAGAGCATCTCGAGAAAACCCACCCACAAAATCCTAGGTAGAACGTGCAAACTCCACGCAGACAGCACCCGAGGTCAGGATCGAACCGGGGTCTCCGATGCTGTGAGTCAGCGGTACAACCAACTGCGCCACCGTGCTGCTCTTATTGTCCCCAGTGGTGCCTTGAACGTCATCCAGAGTTGGGTTTTCGAATCTCACCATAGCTGCTCGGGGATTTTAATTAAATAATCCTGAGTTAATTTTTCGAAACCGAAACTAGCCTCTGTTCGGGAGACTGTGAAACCACTGGATTGCTTTGAAGATCCATCCAGTTCACTCAAATACTCGAGGGTGGGGGAATTCTGCTGTCTGGTCTAGTTTAACTGTGAGTCCAGACCCACAGCAATGTGATTCATTTCTGACTGCCCTGTGAGTGACTTCAGCATTCCACTCTGTTATATCATAGCTGCTCGGCTGCAGATAAAGACATGCATCACGGAAACAGGCCCTGTGGCCTCCCTTGCCCACGCCGACCATCGACTCATAGAATGATAGAGTCCTACACATTGGAAACAGGCCCCTCGGCTAGGGATGCCAACTGTCCCGTATTAGCCGGGACATCCCACATGAGGGTAGACTATTATCTGAATGGTGGCAGATTAGGAAAAGGGGAGATGCAACGAGACCTGGGTGTCATGGTACACCAGTCATTGAAAGTAGGCATGCAGGTGCAGCAGGCAGTGAAGAAAGCAAATGGTATGTTAGCATTCATAGCGAAAGGATTTGAGTATAGGAGCAGGGAGGTTCTACTGCAGTTGTACAGGGTTTTGGTGAGGCCACACCTGGAGTATTGCGTACAGTTTTGGTCTCCAAATCTGAGGAAAGACATTCTTGCCATAGAGGGGGTACAGAGAAGATTCACCAGACTGATTCCTGGGATGTCAGGACTTTCATATAACCATATAACCATATAACAATTACAGCACGGAAACAGGCCTTCCCGGCCCTTCCAGTCTGTGCCGACCATTTATTTTCCCCTGGTCCCATCTACCTGCACTCAGACCATACCCCACCATTCCCTTCCCGTCCATATGAGGAAAGATTGGATAGACTCGGCTTGTACTCGCTAGAATTTAGAAGATTGAGGGGGGATCTTATAGAAACTTACAAAATTCTTAAGGGGTTGGACAAGCTAGATGCTGGAAGATTGTTCCTGATGTTGGGGGGGTCCAGAACAAGGGGTCACAGTCTAAGGATGAGGGGGAATTCCTTTAGGACCGAGATGAGGAAAACATTCTTTACAAAGAGAGTGGTGAGTCTCTGGAATTCTCTGCCACAGAAGGTAGTTGAGGCCAGTTCATTGGCTATATTTAAGAGGGCGTTAGATGTGGTCCTTGTGGCTAAGGGGATCAGAGGGTATGGAGAGAAGGCAGGTACGGGATACTGAGTTGGATGATCAGCCATGATCATATTGAATGGCGGTGCAGGCTCGAAGGGCCGAATGGCCTACTCCTGCACCTATTTTTCTATATTGGACTAAATTAGTTTGTCCCATTAGGGACCGCCCTCGTCCCGTATTTGACGGCTACTACTGGGGTCGAGTGGACTGTCGGGTCAGAGTGCTGCAACCGGCCCCGCCTCACCCGACCCGACGTAGTGCAGCTTGTGGAGTGCAGCAGCAGCAGCGCCTCGCCCGTGGCCCCGTCGGTCGGCAGCCCGGCCAGCTGCCGTCCCACCTTCGGGCCTTCGCTTACCACCAACACCACCACCAGCTGATCATCGGCTCATGAGTTGGACGGGGTGAGGGACTAGGCCAAAACCCCTCAGCTGCCCCGCCGGCTGGGCTTTGCGTGCAGTCCAACACCCGGGCCAACTCATCATTCACCCAGCCACGGCCGAGTCGTTCAACGAATTGCCGTCGGGAACTTGTCCCTTATTTTGACCTTTTCTCCCTTATTTGGGAGTGAGAAAGTTGGCAACAGTACGATACCCTTGGCCCAACTTTGCCCACGCCGACCAACATGCCCCATCTACACTAGCCCCACCTGCCTGCGTTTGGCCCATATCTCTCTGAGCCATTCATATCCATGTACCCACCAAATGTTATAGAACTTGCCTCAATTACATAGGAACATAGAAATTAGGTGCTGGAGTAGGCCATTTGGCCCTTCGAGCCTGCACCGCCATTCAATATGATCATGGCTGATCATCCAACTCAGTATCCCATACCTGCCTTCTCTCCATACCCTCTGATCCCCTTAGCCACAAGGGCCACATCTAACTCCCTCTTAAATATAGCCAATGAACTGGCTTCAACTACCCTCTGTGCCAGAGAGTTCCAGAGACCCACCACTCTGTGTGTGAAAAAAGTACTTCTCATCTCGGTCCTAAAGGATTTCCCCCTTATCCTTAAGCTGTGACCCCTTGTCCTGGACCTCCCCATCTTCTCGGGCAAGAGGTTTAGAAGTGTGAAAAAGCACACCTCCAGATTCAGAAGGCAGACAAAAATGCTGGAGAAACTCAGCGGGTGAGGCAGCATCTATGGAAGGAAGGGATAGGTGACGTTTTGGGTCGAGAACCTTCTTCAGACTGTTGTGGGGGTGTGGGGGGGAGGGGGGGGAGAAGAAAAGAAGAGGCGGAGACAGTGGGCTGTCATTCAGATTCGGGGACTGTGTCTTCCCAGCTGTTATCAAGCAACTGAACCATCCTATCATCAACTAGAGAGCAGTCCTGACATCCCATCTACCTCACTGGAGAACGTTGAACATTTTTTAATCAGACATTACTGGACGTTACGTTGAACTGAACGTGATTCCCTTTGTCCTGCATCTGTACTGTGGACGGCTCGATTTTAATCACCAGTGCCTCCTGTCGATTCTACCCCTCATCTACACGCTAGAGGCCTTTTTACCGACCAGCCTGTACCCAGAGGAAACCCAAGCGGTCACAAGGAGAGCGTGCAAACACCGCACCGACAGCATCAGAGAGCTGACTTGAACCCAGGTCTCGGCAGCTGGGGGATTAGTTCTGTTAGCTGTGGCACTGTGCCATACGAGGCCAGACAAAAACTGGAACAGAGTTAACCATAAATTATGTAATCATATTCTGATGATAACTGACAGAGAGTCATAGAGTTATAAAGTGATACAGTTCGGAAACAGGACTTCCGGCCCAACTCGCCCACACCAGCCAACATGTGCCAGCTACACGTCCCACCCGCCTGCGTTTGGCCCATATCACTCCAAACCTGTCCTATCCATGATCCTGTCTCAAATAAACGTTGCGATAGTCCCAGCCTCAACTACCTCCTTGGGCAGCTCGTACCATACACCCACCACCCTTTGTGTGAAAAGGTTACCCCTCAGATACCTATTAAATATTTTTCCCTTCACCTTAAAACTATGTCCTCTAGTCCTTGATTCTACTCTGGCCGTGAGACTCTGTGCATCTACCCGATCTGTTAAGGGCCTGTCCCACCAGGATGCGACTGCATGCGTCTAGCGCAACCAAACGTGGTGGCTTGAGGCGTACGGCCTCGCGGGGCCGGTCCCACTTTGAACCGCGGAGGCATATGGAGTTGCGCGGGGGCTGGTCCCGACATCATACTCACCAATCAGCTGGGCAGGAGGCGGGCCGACTGAATTTGGACGTCGCATGGTGACGTCATCACGCAACGGCTCGCCGGGCGGTGACGTAATCGCGCAATGCCACGTGCCAGGCGTACGCCGTCCAGACGCTACGTACGGCGCCATGACGCTGCGTACGACATCGAGACGTTGCGTACTCCTTCAATGCGTCTGCGGGCCTGTCGGCCGTTGCCGCGCGGGATTTTTGAACGGTGTCAGTTTTCCGGAGCCCCGCGCAATGTCGGGACCAGCCCCGCACAACTCCATACTGCTCCGGCGATCGAAGTGGGACCGGCCCCGCGAGGCCGTACGGCTCAAGCGACCACGTTAGGTCACGCTCACCGCATGCAGTCGCATGCTGGTGGGACAGGCCTTTTACTCTCATGATTTTGTCCACCTCTATAAGATCTCCCCTCATCCTCCTGCATTCCAAGGAATAGAGACCCAGCCTACTCAACCTCTCCCTGTAGCTCAGGCCCTCGAGTCCTGGCAACATCCACGTAAATCTTCTCTGCACCCTTTCCAGCTTGACAACATCTTTCCTACAACATGGTGCCCAGAGCTGAACACAATACTCTAAAAAGTGCAGCCTCACCAACGTCTTATACAATGATTATATTATCATTTTATGTGGCCAGTAATTTTTGGTCTAGTGACCGTGCCACTTGTTACCACCACTCACCACCTGACTCACCACAACCTGGGATCCGATTACAATCCAGAGCGCTCTATTGCATCCGCTGCTCTAGGTGTCAGCTTCTCTACATCGGTGAGACCAAGCGCAGGCTTGGCGATCGCTTCGTCCAACACCTCCGCTCGGTCCGCAATAACCAACCTGATCTCCCGGTGGCTCAGCACTTCAACTCCCCCTCCCATTCCGTATCCGACCTCTCTGTCATGGGCCTCCTCCATGGCCAGAGTGAGTTCCACCGTAAATTGGAGGAGCAGCGCCTCATATGTCGTTTGGGTAGTTTACACCCCAGCGGTATGAACATTGACTTCTCCAATTTCAGGTAGTCCCTGCTTTCTCCCTCCTTCCCCTGCCCTTTCCCAGTTCTCCCACAGTCCTACTTCCTTTCTTCTCTCCCCCCCCCCCCTTCTCCCTCGACATCAGTCTGAAGAAGGGCCTCGACCCGAAACGTCGCCTATATTCTTCTCTCCATAGATGCTGCCTCACCCGCTGAGTTACTCCAGCATGTTTTGTCTACTTTCGAGCTTTTTCCAGCATCTGCAGTTCCTTCGTAAACATTTCTTATACAATGATATATTATCATTATATGTAATGATAATAGAATTGTGTTTTTCCTATGGCAAGTTTTTTTTTTGGACTAATGGTGGGTGACTGTGCCATTAGTTACCTCCACTCACCACCTAACTCACCACCACCTGGGATCCGATTGGAATCCAGAGCGCTCTATAATGGGCATCTCCAACTCAAAATGATTTCGGATGCGGTTGTATTTTTATCATTACAAGCCCACTTCCTTCCTCTGGTTTTCTCCTGAAAACGCTAGATCCTGCCCTGACTGAAATCAGTTAACTCATTGCAAGCCAGTGACTCAGTTCCACACCCGGTATCTACATTTAGCCAGCCGTCAGAGCAACTGGAAATAAGAACCTGTGGATGTTGGTTTGCAAAATAAAAAGATCAAACCTGGCTCGCCGCGAGGCAGCAACTCTATCGCTGACAGCCGAGGAATAAATAAACAAGGAACAGCAGATGCTAGTTTATTTTTTTAAAAAGACACAAAGTGCTGGAGTAACTCTGCGAGTCAGGTAGTATCTCTCTCAGGAGAACATGGACAGGCGATGATTCGGGTCGGGACCCTTCTATCGGGATGCATCACAGTGCGGTTTGGGAACAGCTCCATCCAAGACCGCTAGAAATTGCAGAGAATTGTGGACGCAGCCCAGACCATCGCACAAACCAGCCTCCCTTCCGTTGACTCCATTTACACCTCACGCTGCCTCGGCAAGGCCAGCAGCATCATCAAGGACCAGTCGCACCCTGGTCACTCCCTCTTCTCCCCTCTCCCATCAGGCAAAAGATGTAGAAGTGTCCCAGATACAGGGACAGTTTCTTCCCAGCTGTTATCAGGCAACTGAATCATCCTATCCCCCTTCCCCCCTCCCCATCTCCCCACACACGCCCCTCCCCACCCACACACCCCCCCCTTTACCCCTCCCCGTCCCTCCCACACACATCACTCCACCCCCCGCACTTCCCCCACACAACCCCACCTCCCCTCACCACCACTCCCCCACCCCACGCCACCCCCTCCCCCCCACGCCACCCCTCCCCTCCACGCCACCCCCTCCCGTTTACGCCACCCCTCCCCCCACGCCACCCCCTCCCGTTTACGCCACCCCTCCCCCCACGCCACCCCTCCTCCTCCCATGCCACCCCTCCCCCCCACGCCACCCCCCTCCCCCCCCCACGCCACCCCCCTCCCCCCCCACGCCAATCCCTCCCCCCTCTCCCCATGCCACCCCCACCCCCCCACACCACCCCACCCCCCCCACGCCACCCCTCCCCCAAGCCACCCCTCCCCCCCCACGCCACCCCCTGTCCCACACCATGGTGGAATATTGCATTGGGGAATGGGTTGCATTGGGGAACCAAGCCTCCCGTATGACTGGGGGGGGGTGGCTGGGGGGGGGGTGGGGGGAGGGGAGAGGGGGGGTGGCGTGGGGGAATCGCAACGAGTCCCACTTAGTCTAGTCAGGCTGTTAAAACTCCAAATAAGCTTGGAACTACATAGACTTGGGGACATTGCTTTTGTCTTTGTCCTATTGTGGTTTGTTTATATATTGGGCTATTTTCCTAGTTTATTATGGTGTTTACAGAGTAGTATGTTTACATATTCTGTCGTGCTGTGCTGCCGCCAGTAAGAATTTCATTGTTCACTTTCAGGGACATATGTCAGTGGACCACTCTTGACTCTTGACTCTCAACGACTTGCTATTGACAAGACGGGGAGCTTTAGACTTACAGCGCAAAAACAGGCCCTTCGGCCCATCGATTCCATGCCGACCAGCGAGGAAATCTGTGCAGGAAGGAGCTGCACTGGAATAAACTGAACTCATCTCAAAATATATTTTTTAATTATGGGTTAATAACGGCAAAAAAACTTATACTTCACTTTTGGAAAAATACAGCCCTACCAACACTTAAAATGTCGATTTCAAACATGTTGGACACCGCACATCTTGAGGAAATGCGATTCCTCCTAATAGATAAATCAGACCAATTCTTAACGAGTTGGTCTCCATTTGTCGATTTTTTTGGAAGCAGATGGTGCAACAAAACCGTAGAAGCTAACTGTTTCAGGATTGGGTGAGGGATGGTCAAGAATATAGATAACGATCTCCTTAATCTCCTAAGGGCCTGTCCTACCAGCATCCGACTCCATGCGGTGAGCGCGATCAAACTAGAAGCGGGGGCCGCGCGGAGGTCAGGTGATCCCCTGTACAGGGCCGTTACTAACAGCATGCTCATATTGATCAGCCATGATCATATTGAATGGCGGTGCAGGCTCGAAGGGCCGAATGGCCTACTCCTGCACCTAATTTCTATGTTTCTATGCGCCTGCATGCAGCAAGCGCGACCAAACCGGCAGCGAGGGCCACGCGGAGGTCGGGTGAGTGGCGCAACGCGGCGCAAAGTGAGGCGAACTTGGAGCGAAGTCTTAAAGGTAAGTTCGCCAGGACAGAGAGGGGCACAAAGAGAGGGCCACAGAGGCACACACACAGAGGGCCACGGTGCCACACACAGAGAGGGTCACGGAGGCACCTACAGAGAGGGTCACGGAGGCACGACGTCGAGACGGTGTGTAACGCGTCGAGGCGACTGCGAGCCGACAAGCCGTTGCCGCGCGGAATTTTTGAACACGGTCAGTTTTTCGGAGCCCCGCGCGATGTCGGGACGAACTCCGCACAATTCCGCACGGCTCCGGCGATCGAAGTGGGACCGGCCCCGCGACGCCGGACGGCTCAAGCGACCATGTTAGGTCGCGCTCATCGCATGGAGTTGCATGCTGGTGGGACAGACAGGCCCTTTAATCTCTTACTTTCTACTCTCTGGCTTTTTTTCAATCTCAACTTTCTTCTTTCACACTTCTTTCTTTCTCACACACTATATATCACATGTTGCTCTGTCTTTTATTATCTATTTTCTCTTTTTCTTTATCATTTTATTATAAAAAAAAAAATAAGCTGTACATAAAATGTAATATGTCAATTATATATTAGGCACCTTGGTGTCATATTCCTGTACTTACTTCTAATAAAATAAAATTAAAAATAAAAAAAAGGAAGGAGCTGCACGTCACAAAATGGAACTGCGCCGTGCCGCAGAGACAAAGCGACAGCATAGAAACGTAGAAACATAGACAATAGGTGCAGGAGTAGGCCATTCGGCCCTTCGAGCCAGCACCGCCATTCAATGTGATCATGGCTGATCATCCAACTCAGTATCCCGTACCTGCCTTCTCTCCATACCCCCTGATCCCTTTAGCCACAAGGGCCACATCTAACTCCCTCTTGAATATAGCCAATGAACTGGCCTCAACTACCTTCTGTGGCAGAGAATTCCAGAGACTCACCACTCTCTGCGTAAAGAATGTTTTCCTCATCTCGGTCCTAAAGGAATTCCCCCTTATCCTTAGACTGTGACCCCTTGTTCTGGACTCCCCCAACATCGGGAACAATCTTCCTGCATCTCGCCTGTCCAACCCCTTATGAATTTTGTAAGTTTCTATAAGATCCCACCTCAGTCTTCTAAATTCCAGTGAGTACAAGCCGAGTCTATCCAGTCTTTCTTCATATGAAAGTCCCGACATCCCAGGAGGAGAGAGAGAGAAGGGGGCTCGAAGACTACTGACCACCGCCAGTCTCCACTGCCCACATTGGACCAATGTGTGTGTGGATCAGGGATCGGCCTCTACAGACATCTGCAGACCCACAAGTGGACGGCCCTATGGAGAGGAGAGGACAGTCATACTCGTTTCCAGTGACCACCAGTGATGACACTAGCACCATCCCACACACGAGGGACAAGTTACAATTTTTTACCAAAGTCAATTACCCGACAAACCCGCACGTCTTTGGAGTGTGGGAGTAAACCGGAGCGCCCGGAGAAAACCCACGTGGTCGCAGGGAGAACGTACAAATTCCGTAACAGACAGCACTCATAGACAGGATTGAACCTGATAGAGTGAATATGGAGATGATATTTCCACTAGCGGGAGAGTCTAGGACCAGTGGCCATAGCCTCAGAATAAAAGGACGTACTTTTAGAACAGAGATGAGGAGGGATTTCTTTGGTCAGAGGGTGGTGAATCTGTGGAATACATTGCCACTGATCAGGCCAAGTACATGGATACTTTTCATGCAAAGATTAACAGATTCATCTTTAGTAAGGGTGTCAGGGGTTATGGGGAGGAGGCAGGAGAATGCGGTTCAGAGGGAAAGATAGATCAGCCACGATTGAATGATGGAGTGGGCCAAATGGCCTAATTCTCCTCCTCCTCTTCCTCACTTGTTTACTTATTGTGAACTTGCACAGACTGTTGTACGATAGTGGACTTCCACCCATTCCACGCCTCATACTTCAGCAGAAACCTGATAGAAGTTCATAATATTACGAGGCATGAGGGGGTAGAGAGTGCAAATGTCCAAGGCCAGAGGGTATAGCCAGTGTGTAGGGGGTGGATGCGAAAGTGGGCTAACATGTGTGAACGGGAGATCGATGGTCAGTGTGGACTTAGTGGGACAAAGGGCCTCATTCCACGCTGCTTCCATCACCCAATTCAGACAATCAGTCGATCTCAACACCAGTTGGTTGGAATTTCGGGAATTAAATCCTGGCCCTTTTCCAGGGTAAATAAGCCTGGAATTTTAACTCCCCATGTCTTTATTTACTTTGTGTTCAATCGTTCTGAATTAATTTTGAAAGTAAATAGATTTAAGGTGAGGGGGGAAAGATTTGATAGGAACCTGAGGAGGTAACTTTTTTACACAAAGGGCGGTGGGTGTATGGAACGAGCTGCCGGAGGAGGTTGATGAGGTGGGACTATCATAACATTTGGAAAAGTACATGGATAGGACAGGTTTAGAGGGACATGGGCCAAACCCAGGCAGATTGGACTAGTGTAGACGGGACATATTCTTCGGTGTGGGAAAGCTGGGCCTAGGGGCCTGTTTCCACACTGTATGATTCTATGACTATGATTGTAAATTGATTATTATTAAGAAAGCTCACCAGCGCCTCTACTTCCTGAGAAGATTACGGAGAGTTGGTCTGTCAAAGAGGACTCTCTCTAACTTCTACAGGTGCACAGTAGATAGCATGCTGACCGGTTGCATCATGGCTTGGTTCGGCAACTTGAGCGCCCTGGAGAGGAAAAGACTACAAAAAGTAGTCAACACTGCCCAGTCCATCATCGGCTCTGACCTTCCTTCCATCGAGGGGATTTATCGCAGTCGCTGCCTCAAAAAGGCTGGCAGCATCATCAAGGACACACACCACCCTGGCCACACACTCATCTCCCTGCTACCTTCGGGTAGAAGGTACAGGAGCCTGAAGACTGCAACAACCCGGTTTAGGAATAGCTACTTCCCCACAGCCATCAGGCTATTAAACCTGGCTCGGAACTCTGAACATTAATATCCCTCCATCTGTTATTTGCACTTTATTAATTTATTAATTCATGGGTGTATTTATGTATAGAATTGTAGTCAATGCCTTCTATGTTCTGTTGTGCTATGCAAAGAAAGATTTTCATTGTCCTGTCAGGGACACATGACAATAAACTCTTTTGACTTTGACTTTGACTTAAATGTGATTGCATTTTGGGAGTCAACAGTGAGGGGAACATACATAATTAATGGCATAATCCTCAACAGCATAGAAGTACAGAGACTTCTTGAGATGTATACAGTGTTAAAGAAGGAACTGCCGATGCTGGAGAATCGAGGGTTACACAAAAAGCTGGAGAAACTCAGCGGGTGCAGCAGCATCTAAGGAGCGAAGGAGATAGGCGACGTTTCGGGTCGAGACCCTTCTAACTTGAGTCAAGAGTGTTTTAGTGTCATATGTCCCAGATAGAACAATTAAATTCTTACTTGCTGCAGCACAACAGAATATGTAAATATAATACACTGTAAACAATATGATAAACGAGAGAGAGAAAAAAAAGTTCAGTGTGGATATATACATTCACTCACATATATTTATGTGTATATATATATATATATATATATATATATATACACACACATACACACATTAGAAAGTTAACTCTATAACTCTGTGGCGACACGGTGGCGACACGGTAAAGCCACTGCAGCAACAGAGACCCAGGTTCGATCCTGACTACGGGCGCTGTCTGTACGGAGTTTGCACGTTCTCCCCCGTGACCTGCGTGGGTTTTCTCCGAGATCTTCGGGTTTCCTCCCACACTCCAAAGACGTACGGGTTTGTAAGTTAATTGGCTTGGTATAAATGTAAATTCCCCCCAGTGTGTGTCGGAGAGTGTTAGTGTGCGGGGATCGCTGGTCGGTGCGGAATCGGTGGGCAGAAGGGCCTGTTTCCGCGCTGTGTCCCTAAACTAAACTAAACTAAATTAAAAATAGATTTTACTCCAACTGATCACAAGAAAATAAACATAAGAACAAAAGAAGCCAGGGCAAGGTTATTGTTGCCATTTTTGTCCCCTTGAGCCTCTGCCACCATTCTTTAAGATCACAACTGATTTGATCTTGCATTTTGTCTCCGTACCACTTTCTCTCCGTACGTCTGAACTATCTAACCACCTCCACCATTAAAATGTTTAATGCCTCAACCTCCACAGCTCTTAAGGGTGGGGCGCTCCTTTAATTCATTTCTCTCTGAGAGAAGACGTTTCTCCTCATCCTTATCTGAAAATAGTGACCCGCTTATTCTGAACCGATTTCCCCAGTTCAGTACTACTGAGGAAGCATCTTCTCAGCATCCAACTTGCCAATCTCCGGCCTGTCCCGCTTGCCGATCTTTTCGGCGACTGCCGGCATCATTGACTGACGCATCAGGCCGCCGATAAAGTCGCGGCGTCACACGGTGTGATGCGGCGAGGCGTGGCGTGACGACGTATTGCCGCGCGCCGTTTCCTCAAGTGTCGCAACATTTTTTTTGTCCCCACTGGATTTTGAAATGTTCAAAATCTTTCGATGACCCTGATACCTCAATCAATGACGCCGGCTGTCGCCGACAAAAATCGCCAAGTGGGACAGGCCCTTCAGATGTCTCAATAGACGTGGTCGGGCTGGGGAGGAGTGTTGCAGAGCAGAGGGCTCTAGGTGTGCAGATACAGTAGACGGGGGTAGTCAAGAAGACTCTTGGTACACCAGCCGTCATCAGCCAGAATATTGAGTATAGAAGTTGGGAAGTTATGTTACATGGGCTAAGTTTCAATGACATCCCCCCTCATCTTTGAAAACTCCAGCGAGTACAAGCCCAGTGCTATCAAGTGTTCGCCGTATGTTAACCCACTCATTCCTGGGATCATTCTCATAAACCTCCTCTGGACCCTCTCCAATGCCAGCAAATCTGCTCACAAATGTGGCCTGACCAGCGCCTTGTAGAACCTCAGCATTACAGCCCTGTTTCAGTCATTGTAACCGTCTCGAAATAAATGCCAGCATTCCATTTGCCTTCCTTACTACCGATCCGACTTGCAATTTAACTTTTTGGGGAATCCTGCACCAGCGCTCCCAAGTCCCTTTGCTCCTCCGATTTCTGAATTCTCCCTCCAGTAAAAAGATTGTCCACGTGAGGAATAGATCGGGTCATGGGACCAATAGATCGGATAGATGCACAGAGTCTCTTGCCCAGAGTAGGTGAATCGAGGACCAGAGGACCATACTTATAGACTCTTATAGAAACTTACAAGATTCTTACAAGATTCTTAAGGGGTTGGACAGGCTAGATGCAGGAAGATTGTTCCCGATGTTGGGGAGGTCCAGGACAATGGGTCACAGCTTAAGGATGAGGGGGAAATCCTTTAGGACCGAGATGAGAAGGACTTTTTTCACACAGAGAGTGGTGGGTCTCTGGAACTCTCTGCCACAGAGGGTAGTTGAGGCCAGTTCATTGGCTATATTTAAGAGGGAGTTAGATGTGGCCCTTGTGGCTAAGGGGATCAGAGGATATGGAGAGAAGGCAGGTACGGGATACTGAGTTGGATGATCAGCCATGATCATATTGAATGGCGGTGCAGGCTCGAAGGGCCGAATGGCCTACTCCTGCACCTAATTTCTATGTTTCTATGTTTCTATACTGTAGGTTTACGGTGAAGGGGAAAAGATTTAATAGAAATCCGAGGGGTAAACTTTTCACACAAAGGGTGGTGGGAGCACGGATCGAGCTTGCAGAGGAGGTAGTTGAGGCTGGGACTATCCCAATGTTTTAAGAAGCAGTTAGACAGGTACATGGATAGGACAGGTTTGATGGATATGGGCCAAACCCATGCAGGTGGGACTAGTGTACTGCCGTACTGTGACAAAAGGAAGCAACTGACAGAAAGGAGTTTTCTTGTAAATGAGGAAAACGTGTTTTTCTTTCAGCTCTCTGTAGTGGAATTTCTCACTTCGCTGGTATAAATATTTTCAAATTGTGCTCAGCGAAGGACTCATTCTGTTCACCATGGTGCAGTGCACATCTCAAATACCCTAGAACAAGCAATAACTCCATTTTGACAAAACTGTCAGTTGCTTCCTTTTGTCAAAGTAGGGCAGTGTGGCTGGGACATGTTGGCTAGTGTGGGCAAGTTGGGCCGAAGGGCCTGTTTCCACGCCATATCACTCTATGACTATGTTGGCCAATGATCATATTGAATGGCGGTGCTGGCTCGAAGGGCCGAATGGCCTACTCCTGCACCTAATTTCTATGTTTCTATGTTTCTAATTCACTGGAGTTTAGAAGGATGAGGGGGCATCTTATAGAAACATATAAAATTATAAAAGGACTGGACAAGCTAGATGCAGGAGAGATTTTCCCAATGTTGGGCGAGTCCAGAACCAGGGGCCACAGTCTTAGAATAAAGGGGAGGTCATTTAAGACTGAGGTGAGAAAACACTTTTTCACCCAGAGAGTTGTGAATTTGTGGAATTCTCTGCCACAGAGGGCAGTGGAGGCCAAGTCACTGGATGGATTTAAGAGAGAGTTAGATAGAGCTCTAGGGGCTAGTGGAGTCAAGGGATATGGGGGGAAGGCAGGCAGGTTATTGATAGCGGACGATCAGCCATGGTCACAATGAATGGCGGTGCAGGCTCGAATGGCCTCCTCCTGCACCTATTTTCTATGTTTCTATGTTTCTAATTATGAACCATTGAACCATTTGCGAATGACACGAGACGTTGGAGGATATGGATAAACGTTTCCAGACTGTAGCAACAGCTGGTCGTTCATCTGCAGGTGCTTCCCTGGTCCATGAGAAATTAGTCCTCAATTGTTGCGCCAGGATGCTGACTTGTACATGTTACGGAGGAAGATGTTTAGTTGGCAACGCGTTACCTGACGCATGGAGCCCGTGCACTATCCTGGGCTTCTTCCTGCGCCGTTCCTTTGACGTACTCGAGTCTCTGCGTTCACTTTCAATAATGCCCAAGTCACGCAGGTAGCAGGGGGGGTTGACGCTGCAGGATGAGGCCAGTCGCCGCCCCACACACACACACCATATGTATCAACTTCCTTCAGGAAAGCTGCGAAGGGCTTGTGGCCGTGGGAGAACTCGCACAACGACACAACACAACACAATGGGGGGCAACACCTGCTCAACGCACCTCCCAGAGTGGTGATTTAGCGCACCCTGTTGTTGGAAAGGGGGCACTGCAATAGTTTAGTTCTGTGCCTTTCGTTCAGACATTGCTCTTGGTAACATAATGCAACAGCCTTCCTGATCTACAGCAGTCACTTCTGGTGATGCTATCTCTCGATCCGAAACGTCGCCTATCTCCTTCGCTCCTTAGATGCTGCTGCACCCGGTGAGTTTCTCCAGCTTTTTGTGTAACCCACTGACTTCATCCATTTCACCACCAACTTCCATCCGCCACTCAAATATACTTGGACCATTTCCGACATTTCCCTACCATTCCTTGACCTCACCATCTCTATTGCAGGTGATACACTCCTGACCGACATCCACTACAAACCAACTGACTCCCACAGCTACCTGGACTACTCTTCCTCCCACCCTGCTTCCTGGAAGGACTCCATCCCCTATTCCCAATTCCTCAGTCTACGCCGCATCTGCTCCCAGGATGACGTGTTCCACACCAGGTCATCACAAATGCCCTCGTTCTTCAGAGAATGGGGTTTCCCCTCCCCCACTATAGATGAGGCTCGCACCAGGGTCTCCTCCATACCCCGCAACACTGCCCTCTCTCCCCATTCCCCCACTCACTACAAGGGCCGAGTCCCCCTCGTCCTCACCTTTCACCCCACCAGCCAGGGCACACAACAGATAGTCCTCCGCCAGTTTCGCCACCTCCAACGTGACCGCTCCACTCGCCACATCTTCCCATCTCCCCCCCTGTCTGCCTTCCGCAAAGACCGTTCCCTCCGCAACTCCCTTGTCAATTCTTCCCTTCCCTCCCGCTCCACTCCTTCCCCGGGCACTTTCCCTTGCAACCGCAAGAGATGCTACACTTGTCCCTTCACCTCCCCCATTCACTCCTTTCAGGGACCCAAGCAGTCATTCCAAGTCCGACAGAGGTTCACCTGCACCTCCTCCAACCTCATCTACTGCATCCGTTGCTCCAGATGCCAGCTGATCTACATCGGTGAGACCAAGCGGAGGCTGGGCGATCGTTTCGCCGAACACCTCCGCTCGGTCCGCAATAACCAACCCGACCTCCCGGTGGCTCAGCACTTCAACTCCCCCTCCCATTCCGTAATGACCTCTCGGTCCTGGGCCTCCTCCATGGCCAGAGTGAGCAACACCGCAAGTTGGAGGAACAGCACCTCATATTCCGCTTGGGGAGTCTGCATCCTCTGGGCTTAAACATTGAATTTTCTCAATTCTGTTAACCCAGACTGCCCCTCCCCTCCCCACCTCTCTCTCAGCCTGACATTCCTTCTCCATCTCCCCCCCCCCCACCCAAGTCGCACTAGCTTCTCATTTTCACACCACAAACAGCTTACAATGGCCTGTTTCCTTTATCATCGATACTTTTTTGCATATCTTTCATTCATTGTTCTTTATCTCTCCACATCACTGTTTATATCTCTCGTTTCCCTGATCCCTGACCAGTCTGAAGAAGGGTCTCGACCCGAAACGTCACCTATCTCCTTCGCTCCTTAGATGCTGCTGCACCCGCTGAGTTTCTCCAGCTTTTTGTGTAACCCTCCATTTTCACTAGTTTAGTTTAGTTTTGTCCAGAGATACAGCATGGGAACAGGCCCTTTGGCCTTCCACGTCCCATGCCAACCATTAATCAATAGACAATAGACTACAGGTGCAGGAGTAGGCCATTTGGCCCTTCGAGCCAGCACCGCCATTTAATGTGATCATGGCTGATCGTCCCCAATCAGTACCCCATTCCTGCCTTCTCCCCATATAGAAACATAGAAACATAGAATTTAGGTGCAGGAGTAGGCCATTCGGCCCTTCGAGCCTGCACCGTCATTCAATATGATCATGGCTGATCATCCAACTCAGTATCCCGTACCTGCCTTCTCTCCATATCCCCTGATCCCCTTAGCCACAAGGGCCACATCTAACTCCCTCTTAAATATAGCCAATGAACTGGCCTCAACTACGCTCTCCAGAGACTGCCAGCATCATTGACTGACGTATCAGTGAGTTCCAGAGACTCACCACTCTCTGTGTGAAAAAAGTCCTTCTCATCTCGGTCCTAAAGGATTTCCCCCTTATCCTTAAACTGTGACACCTTGTCCTGGACTTCCCCAACATCGGGAACAATCTTCCTGCATCTAGCCTGTCCAACCCCTTAAGAATTTTGTAAGTTTCTATAAGATCCCCTCTCAATCTCCTAAATTCTAGAGAGTATATACCGAGTATATCCCCTGACTCCACTATCTTTAAGAGCCCTATCTAGCTCTCTCTTGAAAGCATCCAGAGATCCTGCCTCCACTGCCCTCTGAGGCAGAGAATTCCACAGACTCACCACTCTCTGTGAGAAAAAGTGTTTCCTCGTCTCCGTTCTAAATGGCTTACTCCTTATTCTTAAACTGTGGCCCCTGGTTCTCGACTCCCCAAACATCAGGAACATGTTTCCTGCCTCTAGAGTCCTTAACAATCTTATATGTTTCAATTAGATCTCCTCTCATCCTTCTAAACTCCAGAGTGTACAAGCCCAGCCACTCCATTGTCTCAGCATATGACAGTCCCGCTATCCCAGGAATTAACCTTGTAAATCTACGCTGCACTCCCTCAATAGCAAGAACGTCCTTCCTCAAATTAGGGGACCAAAACTGCACACAATATTCCAGGTGTGGCCTCACTGGGGCTCTGTACAACTGCAAGTCCGATCAAAGATAGTCCAAGGGTCTTGAATGAGGTAGATATTAGCTCAGGACTGCTCTCTAGTTGTTTGTATAAAGTTGGTGGTTTAGTTTAGTTTAGTTTAAAGATACAGCACGTAAACAGGCCCTTCAGTCCACCGAGTCCATGCTGACCAGCGATCCCCGCACACTAACATAGAAACATAGGTCACTCTTGCCACGCACAACAAGACTGCTAACTAACCCTTCCTCATTACTCAATACCCAGTCTAAAATAGCCTGCTCTCTCGTTGGTTCCTCTACATGTTGGTTTAGAAAACTATCCCGCATACATTCCAAGAAATCCTCTTCCTCAGCACCCCTGCCCATTTGATTCACCCAATCTATATGTAGATTGAAGTCACCCATTATAACTGTTTTATCTTTGTTGCACGCATTTCTAATTTCCTGTTTGATGCCATCCCCAACTCCACTACTACTGTTAGGTGGCCTGTACACAACTCCCACTAGCGTTTTCTGCCCCTTAGTGTTTCGCAGCTCTACCCTCCTTCAAGCTAATGTCCTTCCTTTCTATTGCGTTAATCTCCTCTCTAACCAGCAACGCTAACAGTGTCCGACACACACTAGGGGCAATTTTTACATTTACCAAGCCAATTAACCTACAAACCTGCACGCCATTGGAGTGTGGGAGGAAACAGAAGATCTCGGATAAAACCCACGCAGGTCACGGGGAGAACGTACAAACTCCGTACAGACAGCACCCGTAGTCGGGGCTATGAAGTGCATCGCTGATAGAAACATAGAAACATAGAAACATAGAAAAATAGGTGCAGGAGTAGGCTATTCGGCCCTTCGAGCCTGCACTGCCATTCAATGTTATCATGGCTGATCATCCAACTCAGTATCCCGTACCAGCCTTCTCTCCATACCCCCTGATCCCTTTAGCCACAAGTGCCACATCTAACGCCCTCTTAAATATAGCCAATGAACTGGCCTCAACTACCTTCTGTGGCAGAGAATTCCAGAGAATTCCAGAGACTCACCACTCTCTGTAAAGAATGTTTTCCTCATCTCGGTCCTAAAGGAATTCCCCCTTATTCTTAGACTGTGACCCCATGTTCTGGACTCCCCCAACATCGGGAACAATCTTCCAGCAACTAGCTTGTCCAACCCCTTAAGAATTTTGTAAGTTTCTATTAGATCCCCCCTCAATCTTCAAAATTCCAGCGAGTACAAGCCGAGTCTATCCAGTCTTTCCTCATATGAAAGACATCCTGACATCCCAGGAATCAGTCTGGTGAACCTTATCTGTACCCCCTGTATGGTAAGAATGTCTTTCCTCAGATTTGGAGACCAATCTGGAGACCAATTTGGATGCTCTGGAGCAGTAGGGTATGAATGTTTAGGATGATCTAAGGGGTTTGTTGAAAGCGTACTGTATGGACCTGGATACTGTAATGCTACTTCAGTCCAAATTAAAGTCATCCAGGTTCTGAGGACGACTCTTTATATCAACGGGACGATGGCGGAGAGGGTCAAAAACTTCAAAATTCCTGGGCGTGCATATCTCCGAAGATCTTTCCTGGACCCAGCACACAGATGCAATCATAAAGAAGGCACATCAGCCACTCTACTTCCTGAGACGATTACGGAGATTCGGAATGTCAAAGAGGATTCTCCAGAACTTCTACAGGTGCACAGTACTGACTGGTTGCATCGTGGCCTGGTTTGGCAACTTGAGCGTCCAGGACCGGAGTAGACTACAAAAAGTTGTGACCACTGCCCAGTCCATCACCGGCTCTGACCTCCCCACTGTCGAAGGGATCTATCGTATCGCTGCCTCAAAAAGGCAGCCCACATCATCAAGGACCCACACCATCCTGGCCACACACTCGTTTCACCAGTGCCATCAGGAAGAAGGTACAGGAGCCTGAAAACTGTCACGAACAGGTTCAGGAATAGCTCCTTCCCTTCAGCCATCAGGCTGTTAAACACGGCAGCGAATAAGCTCTGAACTACAACGGACTATTATTATTATTATTATTATTATTATTATTGCATTATAAATGTTATTTATTGAGAATGTGTGTGTGTGTAGATATACATAGAGAACTTTTCTTTCTCTCGTTTATGTACTATGTTTACATATTCTGTTTGTATATAGTCGGTGGTTGTTGCCAATAGTGGTTTAGTTTAGTTTAGTTCAAAGATGCAGCACAGAATCATAGAATCATAGAGTCATAGAAATTAGGTGCAGGAGTAGGCCATTCGGCCCTTCGAACCTGCACCGCCATTCAATGTGATCATGGCTGATCATCCAACTCAGTATCCCGTACCTGCCTTCTCTCCATACCCCCTGATCCCTTTAGCCACAAGGGCCACATCTAACTCCCTCTTAAATATAGCCAATGAACTGGCCTCAACTACCTCCTGTGGCAGAGAATTCCACAGACTCACCACTCTCTGTGTGAAAAAAGATCTTCTCATCTCGGTCCTAAAAGACTTCCCCCTTATCCTTAAACTGTGACCCCTTGTTCTGGACTTCCCCAACATCGGGAACAATCTTTCTGCATCTAGCCTGTCCAACCCCTTAAGAATTTTGTAAGCCTCTATAAGATCCCCCCTCAATCTCCTAAATTCCAGCGAGTACAAGGCGAGTCTATCCAGTCTTTCTTCATATGGAAGTCCTGCCATCCCAGGAATCAGTCTGGTGAACCTTCTCTGTACTCCCTCTATGGGAAGAATGTCTTTCCTCAGATTAGGAGACCAAAACTGTACGCAATACTCCAGGTGTGGCCTCACCAAGACCCTATACAACTGCAGTATAACCTCCCTGCTCTTGTACACAAATCCTTTTGCTATGAATGCCAACATACCATTCGCTTTACACAAAAAACTGGAGAAACTCAGCGGGTGCAGCAGCATCTAAGGAGCGAAGGAGATAGGCGACGTTTCGGGTCGAGACCATTCGCTTTCTTCACTGCCTGCTGCACCTGCATGCCTACTTTCAATGACTGGTGTACCATGACACCCAGGTCTCGTTGCATCTCCCCTTTTCCTAATCGGCCACCATTCAGATAATAATCTACCCTCCTGTTTTTGCCGCCAAAGTGGATAACCTCATATTTATCCACATTATACTGCATCTGCCATGTATTTTCCCACTCACCCAGCCTATCCAAGTCACCTTGCAGCCTCCTAGCATCCTCCTCAGAGCTAACACTGCCCCCCAGCTTCGTGTCATCCGCAAACTTGGAGATGTTGCATTCAATTCCCTCGTCCAGATCATTAATGTATATTGTAAATAGCTGGGGTCCCAGTACTGAGCCTTGCGGTACCCCACTAGTCACTGCCTGCCATTCCGAAAATGACCCGTTTACTCCTACCCTTTGCAGAAACAGGCTATTCGGCCCACCGAGTCCACGCCGACCAGCGACCAGCGGCAAGTAAGAATGTAATTGTTCTATCTGGGACACATGACAATAAAACACTTTTGCCTCTTGACTCAATGACACTTTATTGTCACACGTTCCTAGATACAATGAAATTCCTTGTTTTACAAGCAACCCGGTAAAATCGTTCAGCCGACCTCACCTAGGCGGTACACAAGTGTTGCTTACAAAGATACAAAGGTTCGCCGAACAGTCCTGTCTACTGCCTGCCGCCGCTGGTGAGGCAGCATTTAGAGTATAGCGTTCAGTTCTGGGCACCGTGTTATAGGAAAGATGTTGTCAAGCTGGATGGGGTGCAGAGAAGATTTACAAGGACGTTGCCAGGACTTGTCGGCCTGTCACACTATAGTGATTTTTTTTAGGCAACAACAGGTAGGAGTAGTCTCCTCAGTCGCGCAAAGAACATGTTGACATTTTTTCGCCGACAGTGGGTTTGACGCCAATGAGCGTAGCTTGACTTCACCTGACGTAGGTGCTGTCGTAGGTTGTCGCCAGGATGACGTAGGTCGTCGGCAGTTTTTCAGCGACCTGCTACGACTATGGCAGTGGCCGGCAGTTGCCAAGAAAATCGCCAAGTGGGACAGGCCCATAAAGGCCCTGAGCTACGGGGAGAGGTTGAGTAGGCTTGGGTCTCTATTCCATGGAGCGCAGGAGGATGAGGGGTGATCTTATAAAGGTGTACAAAATCTTGAGAGTAATAGATCAGCTAGATGCTCAGAGTCTCTTGTCCAGAGTAGGGGAATCGAGAACTAAAGAAAATAGATTTACTGTGGTTGGGGAAGATTTAATAGAAATCTGACGGATAACTTTTGGAAGGAGTTGTCGGAAGATGTAGATGAGATAGGGACTATCACAACTATATAACCATATAACAATTACAGCACGGAAACAGGCCCTCTCGGCCCTTCCAGTCCGTGCCGAACATTTATTTTCCCCTAGTCCCATCTACCTGCACTCAGACCATACCCCTCTATTCCCTTCCCATCCATATACCTATCCACTTTACTTTTAAATGTTAAAATCGATTCTGCCTCCACCACTTCTGGAGGATCATTCTACACAGCCACCATTCTCTGAGTAAAGAAGTTCCCCCTCATGTCACCCCTAAACTTCTGTCCCTTAATTCTCATGTCATGCCCTCTTGTTTGAATCTTCCCTACCCTCAATGGGAAAAGCTTATCCACGTCAACTCTGTCTATCCCTTTCATCATTTTAAAGACCTCAATCAAGTCCCCCCTTAACCTTCTGCGCTCCAAAGAATAAAGACCTAACTTGTTCAACCTTTCTCTGTAACTTAGTTGCTGGAACCCAGGCAACATTCTAGTAAATCTAGGGTTGCCAACTTTCTCGCTCCCAAATAAGGGACAAAAGGTCAAAATAAGGGACAAATTCCCAACGGCAATTCGTTGACCGACTCGGCCGTGGCTGGGTGAATGATGAGTTGGCCCGGGTGCTGGACTGCACACAAAGCCCAGCCGGCGGGCCAGCTGAGGAGGTTTGAGAAAGTCCGGCACCCCGTCCAACTCATGAACCGGTGATCGACCGTGAGAAGGACGGGTGGTGGTGGAGTCGGTGGTAAGCGATGGTCCGAAGGTGGGACAGCTGGCTGCGCTGCCGACCGACCGACCGACGGGGCCACGGGTGAGGCGCTGCTGCTGCTGCTGCTGCACTCCACGGGCTGCACTACGTCGGGACGGGTGAGGCAGGGTCCGACCCGACAGTCCCCTCGACCCGAGTAGTAGCGGTCAAATACTGGACAAGGGTGGGCCCGTACGGGACAAACCAATTTCGCCCAATATACGGGATGTCCCGGCTAATACGGGACAGTTGGCAACCCTAATCACTTTGTTTAAGAAACATTTAGACAGGTTCATGGATAGGACAGGTTTAGAGGGATATGGGCCAAACGCGGGCAGGTGGGGCTAGTGTAGATGGGACATGTTGGCCAGTGAGGGGACGTCGGGCCGAAGGGCCTGATTCCAGCATCTGCACATCCTTGTGTCTCAGTCTCGCTGCAATAAGGTAAGGCTGAAATTATAGACTCACGCAGTGTAGCAACAAGACCTTTGATCCAACTTCCGCCCCACAGGTTCCTGTTAAATCCTGCCCCCCTTGCCTTAAATTTTAAAAGCTGTTGAATTAAAATTTCACTGGGAACTGAAAATAAAACTATGGTTTGGATTTTCCACTGGACACAAGATGCCACCGGGATTAGCGATTCGTTAGTAATTTTGGTACATGCGCCCACATAAGTGATGACACTTCATGTGAGCAATCTGTGTAGGCAGCCTCACTCTAGATTACTGCCGACCATTGTCCAAGGCCGCTCGTTCCCGCAGGATGAAGTAAAATAACAATCGAGTCTTGCAGCATGGATGCAGTGCAGAGAGATGAAGACTGAAAACTGAACACTGCCCAGTCCATCACCGGTACTGACCGGCTCTGACCTCTCCGCCATCGAAGGGGTCTAACCATATAATATAACCATATAACAATTACAGCACGGAAACAGGCCTTCTCGGCCCTTCCAGTCCGTGCCGACCATTTATTTTCCCTTAGTCCCATCTACCTGCACTCAGACCATACCCCTCCATTCCCTTCCCGTCCATATACCTATCCACTTTACTTTTAAATGTTAAAATCGATCCTGCCTCCACCACTTCTGCTGGAAGATCATTCCACACAGCCACCACTCTCTGAGTAAAGAAGTTCCCCCTCGTGTTACCCCTAAACTTCTGTCCCTTAATTCTCATGTCATGCCCATGTCATGTCAGGTCTACAGCAGTCGCTGCCTCAAGAAGGCAGCCAGCATCATCAGAGACCCACACCACCCTGGCCACGCTATCATTTCACCCCTGCCATCGGGAAAAAGGTACAAGCTGTAATATCCAGGTTCAAGAACAGACTCGTCCCAACAGCCTCCAGGCTATTAAACACTACAACCTCCAAATAAGCTCTGAACTACATAGACGGAGGCATTGGCTTTGTCTTTTTTCACTATTACTGTTTGTTTTTTTTATATTTTTGTGTATATATATACACTGTGTACACACATATATATATGTGTGTGTGTGTGTATATATATACATATACATATGTACACACATATATATATATATATATATATATATATATATACATATATACATATATATACATATATATACATACAAGCCCTTGCTTTCCAACTTTCTCCATTCCCTCCCTCTTCCCAGTTCTCCCACCAGTCTCACTGCCTCCGACTACATTCTAGCTCTGTTCCGCCCACTCCCCTGACATCAGTCTGAAGAAGGGTCTCGACCCCAAACCAAGATCTGCGGTTTCCTCCCACACTCCAAAGATGTACAGGTTTGTAGGTCAATTGGCTTGTAATAAATGTAAATTGTCCCGTGTGTGTAGGATAGTGTTAAACCCCTGTCCCACTGTACGAGTTCATTCCAAGAGCTCTCCCGAGTTTGCCCTGATTCGAACGCGGAGATTTATGGTAATGGCCGCTCGTCGGTACTCGGGGCTCTCGTGGACATTTTTCAACATGTTGAAAAATCTTCACGAGTCTTTCCGTGCTTACCTGCCGTTAGCAAGTCTTCCCGAGTACCTGCCGTTAACGCTAAGAGGCGTCTCTTGTTTTCAAGAGAGAGCTAGATAGGGCTCTTAAAGATAGTGGAGTCAGGGGATATTGGGAGAAGGCAGGAACGGGGTACTGATTGTGGATGATCAGCCATGATCACATTGAATGCCGGCGCTAGCTCAAAGGGCCGAATGGCCTACTCCTGCACCTAATGTCTATTGTCTATTTTCTATGGAGCGAAGGAATAGGTGACGTTTCAGGTCGAGGCCCTTCTTCAGACCTCAAACCAGATTAGGATAATGGAGATAGGCACACAGTGCTGGAGTAACTCAGCGGGACAGGCAGCATCTCTGGAGAGAAGGAATGGGTGACGTTTCAGTTCGAGGCCCTTCTTCAGAGTTCCCGTTGAGTTCCTCCAGCATTTTGTGTCTATCTACGGTTTCAACCAGCATCTGCAGTTCCTTCCTACGCATTAGGATAATGGAACTTTTGATTGAGTAATTGATTGAAAGATAGGCGACTTGAATGCTGACTTCTGTATGGAAGACAAAAGGCAACATTGCATCCAATTCCTTCAAGTTCGTCTTGCAGGCCTGAGTCAAATTGCTTCTTTGAAAGCTCCATAGATACAGGTGGGGCGGCACGGTGGCGCAGCAGTAGAGTTGTTGTCTTCCAGCGCTTCCAACGCTTCTAGCTCCGGAGATCCGAGTTCGATCTCGACTGCGATTGCTGCCTGTACGGAGTTTTACGTTGTCCCTGTGACCACGTGGGTTTTCACCGAGATTTTCGGGTTTCCTCCCACACTCCAAAGACGTACAGGATTGTAGGTAAATTGGCTTGGTGTAAGTGTAATTTGCATCAAGCGTGTGTAAATGTGTAGGGGACCAATTAACCTACAAACCTGTACGTCTTTGGAGTGTGGGAGGAAACCGAAGACCTCGGAGAAAACCACTTTTCGCAGGTCGCGGGGAGAACGTCCAAACAGAAACCGTAGTCGGGATCGAACCCGGGTCCCTGGTGCTGTAAGGGCATTAGCTCTACCGCTGCACTACCATGCTGCTCTTTCCGCTGACTGGTTAGCATGCAACCAAAGTTTTTCACCGTACCTCAGTACACGTGACCCTAAACTAAACTACTCAGCCTTGGGCTGAAAAGTGGCTCAAGGGCCTGTCCCACCAGCATGCAACTCAATGCGATTAGCGCGACCTAACATGGTCGCTTGAGCCGTCCGGCGTCGCGGGGCCGGTCCCACTTCGATCGCCGGAGCCGTGTGGAATTGTGCGGAGTTCGTCCCGACATCGCGCGGGGCTCCGAAAAACTGACTATGTTCAAAAATTCCACGCGGCAACGGCTTGTCGGCTCGCAGTCGCCTCGACGCATTACACGCCGCCCCGACATCATGCCTCCGTGACCCTATCTGTGTGTGCCTCCGTGGCCCTGTGTGTGTGTGTGTGCCTCTGTGTCCCTCTGTGTGTGTGCCTCTGTGCCCCTCTCTGTGTGCCCCTCTCTGTCCTGGCGAACTTACCTTTAATACTTCGCTCCAAGTTCGCCTCACTTTGCTCCGCGTTGCGCCACTCACCCGAACTCCGCGCGGCCCCTGCTGCCGGTTTGGTCGCGCTTGCCGCATGCAGGCGCATGCTGGTGGGAGCGGCCCTGTACAGGGGATCACCCGACCTCCGCACGGCCCCCGTTTCTAGTTTGATCGCGTTCATCGCATAGAGTTGCATGCTGGTAGGACAGGCCCTTTAGTGGCTGGAAACATTGACACCACACAAGTTCTTTGTTTCTCCAGTGAAACCTTGGTGACCTTGATCGGACTTTACTGGCTTGATCTTGCGCTAAAAGTCATTCACGTCATTCCCCTTATCATGTATCTGTACACTGTTGACGCTTCGATTGTAATCATGTGTTATTGTCGTTCTGCTGACTAGTCAACGTGCAACAAAAGCTTTTCACTGCACCTCGGTACACGTGACAATAAACTAAACTAAACTCATGCATTTGGCACTTGACGGCCAGTGCCTCTACTCTGTGGGCCACTGGTTCTGTACTCGCTGGAGTTTAGAAGGATGAGGGCCAAATGGCCTACTCCTGCACCTATTATCTATTGTCTGCTGTCTGTTGAGGAGAGACCTCGTTGAAACTTACCAAATAGTTAAAAGCCTGGGTCGAGTGGATGTGGAGGGGATGTTTCCACTAGTGGGAGAGTCTAGGACCAGAGATCATAGCCTCAAAATTAAAGGACGTTCCTTTAGGAAGACGATCACTGTGCAGTTGCATGTGTGGCAAATAAACCACCATTGATTGAGTATTGAGATGAGGAGGGATTTCTTTAGTCAGAGGCTGGTGAATCTGTGGAACTCATTGCCACAGTTGGCTGTGGAGGCCAAGCCAGTGGATATTTTTAAGGCAGAGAAAAATGGATTCTTGATTAGTACGGGTGTCAGGGGTTATGGGGAGAAGGCAGGAGAATGGGGTTAGGAGGGAGAGATAGATCAGCCATGATTGAATGCGGAGTAGACTTGGTGGGCCGAATGGACTAATTCTGCTCCAATCACCTATGAACTTAAACAAACATTTGCTTCATGCAAAAAAACCCACCTAGAAACATAGAAACATAGAAATTAGATGCAGGAGTAGGCCATTCGGCCCTTCGAGCATGCACCGCCATTCAATATGATCATGGCTGATCATCCAACTCAGTATCCCGTACCTGCCTTCTCTCCATACCCTCTGATCCCCTTAGCCACAAGGGCCACATCTAACTCCCTCTTAAATATAGCCAATGAACTGGCCTCAACTACCCTCTTTGGCAGAGAGTTCCAGAGACCCACCACTCTCTGTGTGAAGAAATTCCTTCTCATCTCGGTCCTAAAGGATTTCCCCCTTATCTTTAAGCTGTGACCCCTTGTCCTACATCAATGTCAATAGACAATAGGCAATAGGTGCAGGAGTAGGCCATTCAGCCCTTCGAGCCAGTACCGCCATGATCAAGGCTGATCATCCACAATCAGTATCCCGTTCCTGCCTTCTCCCCATATCCCCTGACTCCGCTATCTTTAAGAGCCCTGTCTAGCTCTGTCTTGAAAGCATCCAGAGAGCCGGCCTCCACCGCCCTCTGAGGCGGAGAATTCCACAGACAATATCATCCTTGCGCGCTCCCAACCGGTAATTAATTAACGGGCGCTTCCTGTCTGCTGCACCGGCGCTTTAAGCACCCGTTAGCACGTGAGGTATAGACAGACGTGGTCGCGATCATACATTGAGAAGCCCGTGGCAAGAGCAAAAACCTTGAATGTTGCCAATGTGACTGCATCGTTAAGGGTCTGCCTTTGCAAATTACTCTTGTGCCATGATTTAGCGCTTGAAGTGGTCAACCACATCCCTCCTTCCCTTGCAAGCAAATGGAAATGTTCTCTGGTGTTCTGATTGAAAGCAGCAGCAGCGGAGTGGGGAGTGGGGCAGTGGGACATAAATAAAGGGAACCACACACAGAGTCTCCAGGCATCTGCTTGTCTGATGGTTTTGTTTGGCAGGGAGCGGTTAATGTAAATCTCTGATGATTCACTAAAATTAACGACCAAAATAAAGCTTTCACTTTCAAGTCCTTTAACCATACAGTGCTAATGACTGCACTGCAGGGCCAGATCGTATTCAAAGTGGCTCGCAAGATAAAATATTGTTTAAAAGCCCGCAGTAAACATAACAGTTATTCTATTTCAGCCTTAAATATATACAGAGATGGAGTCAAAGAGTCTTGCAGTTTGCAAACAGGCCCTTCGGCCCAACGTGCCCACACGTCCCATCTACACTGCCTGTGTTTGGCCCATATCCCTCTAAACCGGTTCTATCCATGTAACCATATAACCATATAACAATTACAGCACGGAAACAGGCCTTCTCAGCCCTTCCAGTCCATGCCGACCATTTATTTTCCCCTAGTCCCATCTACCTGCACTCAGATCATACCCCTCCATTCCCTTCCCGTCCATATACCTATCCACTTTACTTTTAACATAGAAACATAGAAACATAGAAATTAGGTGCAGGAGTAGGCCATTCGGCCCTTTGAGCCTGCACCGCCATTCAATATGATCATGGCTGATCATCCAACTCAGTATCCTGTACCTGCCTTCTCTCCATACCCTCTGATCCCCTTAGCCACAAGGGCCACATCTAACTCGCTCTTAAATATAGCCAATGAACTGGCCTCAACTACCCTCTGTGGCAGAGAGTTCTAGAGACCCACCACTCTCTGTGTGAAAAAAGTCCTTCTCATCTCGGTCCTAAAGGATTTCCCCCTTATCCTTAAGCTGTGACCCCTTGTCCTGGACCTCCCCAACATCGGGAACAATCTTCCTGCATCTAGCCTGTCCAACCCCGTAAGAATTTTGTAAGTTTCTATAAGATCACCTCTCAATCTCCTAAATTCTAGAGAGTATAAACCGCGTCTATGCAGTCTTTCTTCATAAGACAGTCCTGACATCCCAGGAATCAGTCTGGTGAACCTTCTCTGCACTCTCTCTATGGCAATAATGTCCTTCCTCAGATTTGGAGACCAGAACTGCACGCAATACTCCAGGTGTGGTCTCATCAAGACCCTATACAACTGAAGTAGAACCTCCCTGCTCCTATACTCAAATCCTTTTGCTATGAAAGCTAACATACCATTCGCTTTCTTCACTACCTGCTGCACCTGCATGCCTACTTTCAATGAGTGGTGTACCATAACACCCAGGTCACGCTGCATCTCCCCTTTTCCTAATCGGCCACCATTCCTCATTTCTCCCCATATCCCTTGTTTCCATTAGCCCTAAGAGCTAAATCTAACTCTCTCTTGCATACATCAAGGGTCAATCTCTAGCTGGTGAGTGGATGATTCAGTTACCGCTGGGAGGAAACTGTCCCTGAATCTGGAGGTGTGTGTTTTCACATTTCTGTTCCACTTGCCTGATGGGAGAAGAGGGAGTGGCCAGGGTTAGTTTTCCCCAATAGTTTGTTTTTTTGCAAAGGATTCCTGTCACTGGTTTGAATCTGGAGCCTATTTATATGAAAGCATTAAGCACAGCGTCAGTAATTTAAAAAAAAAAACAGAACAAGCTGGAAAACTCACCCGGCCAGTCAGCAACGGTGGGGAGCCATCAAATAGTAGTTGAGCGTAGACACAAAATGCTGCAATAACTCAGCAGGACAGGCAGCATCTCTCGTTGGAAAAAACGGTTGATGTTTTGGGTCGAGACCCTGCTTCAGACTGAAGTCAGGGGAGAGGGAGATACATAGATAAGGATATGTAAGGTGTGAAAAGGGGTCAACGGGTGTGGAGATCCAGGAAAATGTAGCAGATGGGTCGTTGTTAGTTGGGAGAAGGTAACAACAAAGCAAAGAGAGATAAAATGTAGTTGGAGACAGTAAGGCTAGTTGGAGAACTGGCAAGGCGGAGGAATGGAGATGGAGAGGGAAAGCGAGAGAGAGGGAAATCTTGTTCTTGCGTGTGGCGTGCACGGCCTAAAGTTGCCGGCCAACTTGTTCTATTTGATCTTATTTGATTGTGCACGCCGGGTTGATTGCATTCGTCGAAACAGGGCGGACCAGGTGAAGGTTGCAAACTTCCGCCCCGGGTCACCATGCTATGAAAATGAAACCACCCATGCAAAACCAGGAGTTTTTATAGCATGCCGCCAAATTGGATCTTTATGACAATGTGGGACTATTATGGACTAATGGTTTCATCGTTTTAGGCTAGTTCATAAGTTCAAAAGTTCGAGGAGCAGAATTAGGCCATTCGGCCCATCAAGTCTACTCTGCCATTCGGCCCATCACGTTTATTCCAACAGATCTAATAGAAGATAGGTGCAGGAGGAGGCCATTTGGCCCTTCGAGCCAGCACAGGGTCTATCTCTCCCTCCTAACTCCATTCTCCTGCCTTCACAACATAACCCTTGACACCCACACTAATCAAGAATCTATCTATCTCTGCGTGAAAACTATCCATTCACTTGGTCTCCACGGCCTTCTGTGGCAATGAATTCCACAGATTCACCACCCTCTGACTGAAGAAATTCCTCCCCATCTCCCTTCCTAAAGGAATGTCCTTTTATACTGAGGCTGAGGCCTGTGGTCCTAGACGCTCCGACTGGTGGAAACATCCACTGTATCGGGGCCATGTGACAGATTGGATGGAGCAAGGGGCCTGGCGTTGCATCCCTTGACTGTGTCGCGAGCTCATTCCATTCTCGTGAGTTGACGAGAACTTTGTTTTTCGTGTACCGTTTCGTTCGTGTGTTTTTAACCGACCGAGTGAGGAGTGGGTGGCATTACAGCCTGCAGACCTTGCTCAACATACTTCACCCACACGGGCTGATACCACTTCCGTGGGTGCATGGTACAAAATTACTAATAAATTGCTAACGCAGGCGACATCTTCTCATCCTGCGGAAAACCAAGTCTGAACTTGACTTGACTTATTAGTGTTCGTTTGGAGGTACAGCGCGGAAACAGGCCCTTCGGCCCACCGAGTCCGCGCCGGCCAGCGATCCCCGCACACTAACACTATCCTACACACACCAGGGGCAATTTACATTTATACCAAGCCAATTAACCCGCAAACCTGTACTTTTTTGGAGCGTTTTAGGAAACCGGAGCACCCGGAGAAAACCCACACAGCAGGTCACGGGGAGAACGTGCAAACTCCATACAGACAGCAGCCGCAGTCAGGATCAAACCCGGGTCTCTGGCGCTGTAAGGCAGCAACTCTACCGCTGTGCCTCCATGCCACCCTGAGAATAACTGAGTGTTAACAGCCTTTTTCCCCATCTGTAGTCAGATCGAGGAATCGTTCAGCCAACAGGCATTAAAATAGCAAGTAACCTTCAGGTCAATAAAGTGCAAGGCAAAGACCATCTCCAACAAAAAGACGTCTAACTACCTATCACTGACATTCAATAACTATATAACCATATAACATATAACCATATAACAATTACAGCACGGAAACAGGCCTTCTCGGCCCTTCCAGTCCGTGCCGACCATTTATTTCCCCCTAGTCCCATCTACCTGCACTCAGACCATACCCCTCCATTCCCTTCCCGTCCATATACCTATCCACTTTACTTTTAAATGTTAAAATCGATCCTGCCTCCACCACTTCTGCAGGAAGATCATTCCACGCAGCCACCACTCTCTGAGTAAAGAAGATCCCCCTCATGTTACCCCTAAACTTCTGTCCCTTAATTCTCATGTCATGCCCTCTTGTTTGAATCTTTCCTACCCTCAATGGGAAAAGCTTATCCACGTCAATAGCACCGCCATAACTCACTATTAAAAGATATAATAATATAACTCTTCTCCCCTCTCCCCATCGGGCAAGAGGTACAGACATTTGGAAACGCATACATCCCGATTCAGGGACGATTTCTTCACAACTGTTATTAGGCAACTGAATGGTCCTCTCCTCAGCTAAAGTGCGGTCCTGACCTCCCTTCGACCTCATTGGAGACATTTGACCTGTTTGGGTTTGAGTTCAGTTTATTGTCACGTGTACCGAGGTACAGTGAAAAGCTTTCGTTGCGTGCTAACCAGTCAGCGGAAAGACAATACATGATTACAATCCAGCAGTTTACAGTGAACAGATACATGATAAAGGGAACTATCTTTGATCGGACTTTATACATTACATCTTGAACTCGATGTTGTGCCCTTTATCCTTCATCTGTACACTGTGGACGCCTTGATTGTCAAGGACCAGCCTCACCCCGTTCACTCCCTCTTCTCCCCTCTCCCATCAGGTACAGAAGTGTGAAAACGCACACCTCCAGATTCAGAGACAGTTTCTTCCCAGCTGTTATCAGGCAACTGAACCATCCTACCAACCACCAGATTGTGGCCCAGACCTCCCATCTACCTCATCGGAGACCTTTGAACTATCTTTTAAGAAAGAACTGCAGATGCTGGAAAAATCGAAGGTCAACAAGAATGCTGAAGAGACTCAGCGGGTGAGGCAGCATCTATGGAGCGAAGGCACAGGTGACGTTTCGGGTCGAGACCCTTCTCCAGACTAATGTTGGGGTGGTGGGGAGGGGTGGCAGGAAGAAGAAGAGTCTCGACCTGAAACATCGCCTATTTCCTTCGCTCCATAGATGCCGCCTCACCCGCTGAGCTTCTCCAGCATTTTTTGTCGACCTTTGAAATATCTTTATTCATATTGATCGTAATTCACTGTTATATCTTGCCCTTTGTCCTTTATCCGTGCATTGTGGAATGATGGATTTTCTTCATGAATCATCTTTTATTTTACTGGATAGTGCACAAACAAAAGCTTTTCACTCTACCTTGGTACACATGACACTAATAAACCAAACCAAACTAAGCTATGGGGGAACCCCTGGCTGGAAACTGAACTGGTTCAACTGCAGAAATGCTGGGTTGAGCACCCTAAGTTCTCGAGCAGATACTATCGCGACGTTTAAGAAACATTTTTTCGCCCTGTCCCAATTAGGCGATTTTTTTGGCGACAACAGGCGACTTGGCTGTTGACCAACGTGTTCGCCGATGGTCGCCTGTACGGTCGTGAGTCGTCTCCTCAGTCGCGCAAAGAGTCGTAACGCCTTTCTGGTCGCCGCAAAATTTTCAACAAGTCGAAAAACAAAATTGGCGACAGTGGGTTTGACGCTTATGAGCGTAGCTTGACTTCTCCTGACGTGGGCGCTGTGGTAGGTTGCCGCCAGGTTAACGAACGTCGTCGCCAGGATGACGTCGGTTGTCGCCGGTGATGACTTTCGTGAATTCCGTTGGCGACCACCTACATCAACCGGCGACAGGTACCGGCGACTGAATTGCCGTAGTTGTCACAGGTGGACGTAGGTTGTCGTAGGTGTGGTCGTAGGTGGACGTCCTAATGGCTTGCCGGTTGTCGGTAGCTTGCCATCGACTAGGAGGTAGGTTGTTGTAGACATTGTCGTAGACGTTGTCGTGGGGGGGGTCCAGTTGCCGGTTTTTCAGCGACCTGCTACGACTCTGACAGTCGCCTATGTGGGACAGGCCCATTAGGTAGGTAAATGGATGGGACAGGTTTAGAGGGATATACGCCAAGGCAGGTGGGACCAGTGTAGATGGGACACGTTGGTCAGTGTGGGCTAGTTGGGCCGAAGGGCCTGTTTCCATGCTGTATGACTCTACCTCTGTAACTCATTGGAGCAGAATTAGGCCATTCGGCCCATCGAGTCTACTCCGTCATTGAATCATAGCTGATCTATCTTTCCCTCTCAACCCCATTCTCCTGCCTTCTCACCACCATCACTGATATATTCAGTAATCAGCAACCTGTTAATCTCCGCTGTAAAAATACCCAATGACTTGGCCTCCACAGCCATCTCCACAGGTCCTAGGCCGAAGTCCAATGTCCACAACTGGGTAGAGGTGAATCGGGCAGGATCCGAATTTGTGCAAGGACCCTTCAGAAACCTGATGAGAGGACAAACTGTTTTTCTTTAGATTCCGGAGCAACTACAGGAGTCTGTGTGTCTTCTTGGCCGTCACTTCAGTGTGGTTGGTCCATGGCAGAACGCGGTCATATTTACCCCAACGGAGCTTTAAGTAATTGGGGTTTACTTAATTGGGGTAAACTCTGGAGTTTAGAAGGGTGAGAGGAGATCTTATTGAAACATATAAGATTGTTAAGGGTTTGGACACGCTTGAGGCAGGAAACATGTTCCCGATGTTGGGGGAGTCCAGAAGCAGGGGCCACAGTTTAAGAATAAGGGGTAAGCCATTTAGAACGGAGACGAGGAAACACTTTTTCTCACAGAGAGTTGTGAGTCTGTGGAATTCTCTGCCTCAGAGGGCGGTGGAGGCCGGTTTCTCTGGATGCTTTCAAGAGAGAGCTGGATAGGGCTCTTAAAGACAGCGGAGTCAGGGGATATGGGGAGAAGGCAGGAACGGGGTACTGATTGTGGATGATCTGCCATGATCACATTGAATGGCGGTGCTGGCTCGAAGGGCTGGTGGCCTACTCCTGCACCTATTGTCTATTGTCTATTGAAGCTCTCTGAAAAAGGGATCCGACCTGAAACGTCACCTATTCCTTTCCTCCAGATTTTCTAGGTTACTTTAGAGATACAGCACAGAAACGGGCCCTTCGGCCCACTCAGTCCGTGCCAACCAGTGATCACCCCGTACACTAACACAATTTTACACTTACCCCGAGACAATTAACCTACAAACGGTTACGTCTATGGAGTGTGGGAGGAAACCGGAGATCCCGGAGAAAACCCAGGCAGGTAACGGAGAGAACGTGCAAAGTCCGTACAGATTCCGTTAGGATCGAACCCGAGTCTTTGGCGCTATAAGGCAGTAGCTCTACCATTACGTCACCATGCTGCCTTATCCATTGAGTTACTCCACCATTTTGTGTCTACCTTCTGTCAACCTTTAATGCTGATTGGGGCATTTACTCCACCACGCTTCCTGAAGAGAGGCAATAGACAATGGGTGCAGGAGTAGGCCATTCGGCCCTTCGAGGTTGAGGACTGAGGATGCAGGTGGAAATAAAGATTCAATAGCTAAGGCATTCATATGGCACGGATGTTCAGACAGAAGGTCCGTAGCTGAAACAACAACTTACATTTCTCTTTCCGCAGATACTGCCTGACCTTCTGAACAAAATCCCCAGCCATTTCTGTTTGTGCAACACATGAGGTTGTTCATTCCATGGTGCACGTACTAACTCTGGGCTTCTATATGAGTATGAGTCTGTAATGATGCATCACCAGAGGAAATGTAAAATAAAATGTGGTCCCTTAATTAAAAGGCTCCCCTAGAAAGAAAGGGAGATGATCGGAATCAGGGGCGCCAAATGAGTCTACTATTTCCTCATAGCCTTTGAAATTGTTCTCAGTCATGTTGATGTCCAAAATCTCTTTGAAGATCATTCTCAATCAGTGGATTCCAAAACATAGGAACTCACTGAAGAATAGTGTCTCTTCTCTTCCTAACATCTTTGCCAATTAGTTCAACTACATCCCACCAGTGAGAACACTTTTGTGTTCACATGTCCACAAGTTCGAGGAGCAGAATTCAGCTCAATCGAGTCCACCCCGCCATTCAATTATGGCTGATCTATCTTTCCTTTTGTCAACCCCATTCTCCTGCCTTCATAAACCCTGACGCACCTTACAAATCCAACATCTCTCAAACTCCACCTTAAAAAATATTCACTGACTTGTCCTCCAATTGGTCGTCTGTGGCAATGAATTCCACAGATTTACCACCCTCCGAGCAAATCAATTCCTTCTCATCTCCTTTCTAAAGGGCCTGTCCTACCAGCATGCAACTCTATGCGATGAGCGTGACCTAACGTGGTCGCTTGAGCCGTCCGGCGTCGCGGGGCCGGTCCCACTTCGATCGCCGGAGCCGTGCGGAATTGTGCGGAGTTCGTCCCGACACCGCGCGGGGCTCCGAAAAACTGACTATGTTCAAAAATTCCACGCGGCAACGGCTTGTCGGCTCGCAGTCGCCTCGACGCATTACACACCGCCTCGACGTCGTGCCTCTGTGACCCTCTCTGTAGGTGCCTCCGTGACCCTCTATGTGTGCGGCTCCGTGGCCCTCTGTGTGTGTGCGCCTCTGTGCCCCTCTCTGTCCTGGCGAACTTACCTTAGACTTCGCTCCAAGTTCGCCTCACTTTGCGCCGCGTTGCGCCACTCACCCGACCTCCGCACAGCCCCTGCTGCCGGTTTGGTCGCGCTTGCCGCATGCAGGCGCATGCTGGTGGGAACGGCCCTGTGCAGGGATCACCCGACCTCCGCGCGGCCCCCGCTTCCACTTTGATCGCGTTCATCGCATAGAGTTGCATGCTTGTAGGACAGGCCCTTAAAGGTACGTCCTTTGATTCTGAGGCTGTGACCTCTGGTCCTAGACTCTCCCAATAGTGGAAACATCCTCTCCACATCCACTCTATACAAGCCTGTCACTATTTGGTAAGTTTCAATCAGGTCGCCCCCCACCCTTCTAAACTCCAGCGAGTACAGGCCCAGTGCCGTCAAACGCTCATCATATGTTAACCCAATCTTTCCTGGGATCATTCTCGGATTGTCTTTTACTTTTCCATAACTTAACATGATTTTGGACACATTTATTCAATCTGAAAATCTTTTCTGCTCTCCAGGAGTCTCATCATTTGTATCATTTTAGTAAATCTCTTCTGCACCAAATCTAGGTTCAAGCCATCCTCCCTAATGCATGGTGTGCATAATACACCCCAATATTTCAGGAAAGGGTCAACGTGAAGGGTCTCGCCCCGAAACGTCACCCATTCCTTCTCTCCAGAGATGCTGCTAGGGTTGCCAACTGTCCTGTATTAGCCGGGACATCCTGTATTTTGGGCTAAATTGGTCTGTCCCGTATGGGACCGCTCTTGTCCCGTATTAGACAATAGACAATAGGTGCAGGAGTAGGCCATTCGGCCCTTCGAGCCTGCTCCACCATTCAATGTGACCATGGCTGATCATCCCCAATCAGTACCCCGTTCCTGCCTTCTCCCCATATCCCCTGACTCCGCTATCTTTAAGAGCCCTATCTATCTCTCTCTTGAAAGTATCACGAGAACCGTCCTCCACAGAGAATTCCACAGACTCACAAATCTCTGTGTGAAAAAGTGTTTTCTCGTCTCCGTTCTAAATGGCTTACCCCTTATTCTTAAACTGTGGCCCCTGGTTCTGGACTCCCCCAACATCGGGAACCTGTTTCCTGCGTCTTGCGTGTCCAAAGTTTGGACATATATTTGACACATATTGGACACATATTTGACTTCTACTGCTCGGGTCGAGGGGACTGTCGGGTCAGAGTGCCGCATCCGACCCCGCCTCACCCGTCCCGACATAGTGCAGCCCATGGAGTGCAGCAGCAGAAGCAGCAGCGCCTCGCCCGTGGCCCCGTCGGTCGGCAGCCCGGCCAGCTGTCCCACCTTCGGACCTTCGCTTACCGCCGACATCACCACCACCCCTCCTTCTCACGGCCGATCATCGGTTCATGAGTTGGACGGGGTGCCGGACTTAGCGGCCCCCGGGCCAAAACCCCTCACCTGGCCCACCGGCTGGGCTTTGTGTGCAGTCCAGCACCCGGCCCAACTCATCATTCACCCAGCCACGGCCGAGTCGGTCAACGAATTGCCGTCGGGAATTTGCCCCGTATTTTGACCTTCTGTCCGTTATTTGGGAGCGGGAAAGTTGGCAACTCTAGATGCTGCCTGTCCCGCTGAGTAACTCCAAGATTTTGTGTCCATCTTGTGTGGTTTCTAAAGATTTGGCACAGCTTATTTGCTTTCAAGCAGAACCAAAATGTACAAAAATAACATACTTACTTGGGCTGAATTAGATGAGTGTTCCAAGAAAAACACAAAGTGCTGGACTTAGTCAGTGGGTCAGGCAGCATCTGTGGTAGGTGACATTTCCGGTTGTGACCCTTCTTCAGAAACATAACGATGCCAGTCCATGCTCTTCACAGATGCTGCCTGACCCGCTGAGTTCCTCCAGCACTCTGTGTTTTGCTCAAGATTCCAGCATCTGCAGTTCCTCGTGTCCATCATTTTCCATGCATATGGTTCATGCTCAGCTAAGTAGAACCTAAAGTCTTTGTTGTTGCTTGTCATTGTGCGGCGATCTTACATAAGTGAAAAATATCTGACCATGATATTTTGATGTGAGGGAAATGAGAAGAACATACTGAGTTAACCAGCACAGTGGTGCAGCGGTAGAGTTGATGCCGTACAGCGCTAGAAACCTGGGTACGATCCTGACCACGGGTGCCGTCTGTACGGAGTTTTATACATTCTCGCCGTGACCACGTGGGTTTACTCCGGGTGCTCCGTTTTCCTCCCACATTCCAAAGACGTGCAGATTTGTAGGTTGATTGGCCTCTGTAAAATTGTTCGTTGAACCCGACGGGCCGCAGTCTGCAGGGGGAGCCACTGAGCTGACCCTTGCTGGAGGGACCCGTTGGACCCCGGCCTGCAGGGGCAGACACTGAGCTGACCCTTGCTGGAGGGACCCATTGGACCCCGGCCTGCAGGGGGAGACACTGAGCTGACCCTTGCTGGAGGGAACCGTTGGACCACAGCCTGCAGGGGGAGCCGCTGAGCCAGCCCCCCAACTCTGACCACAACCCGTTGGACCCGGCGGGCCGCAGTCTGCAGGGGGAGCAACCGAGCTGGCCCTTGCTTGTGGGGCCCGTTGGACCCCGGCTTGCAGGGGGAGACACTGAGCTGACCCTTGCTGGAGGGATCCGTTGGACCCCGGCCTGCAGGGGGAGCCACTGAGCTGACCCTTGCTGGAGGGACCCGTTGGACCCCGGCCTGCAGGGGGAGCCACTGAGCTGACCCTTGCTGGAGGGACCCGTTGGACCCCGGCCTGCAGGGGGAGCCACTGAGCTGGCCCTTGCTGGAGGGAACCGTTGGACCCCGGCCTGCAGGGGGAGACACTGAGCTGGCCCTTGCTTGTGGGACCCGTTGGACCCTGGCCTGCAGGGGGAGACGCTGAGCTGACCCTTGCTTGTGGGAACCGTTGGACCCCAGCCTGCAGGGGGAGACACTGAGCTGGCCCTTGCTGGAGGGACCCGTTG
Source organism: Raja brachyura (assembly GCA_963514005.1). Next base: position 113,105,212 of record OY740785.1, read on the forward strand.
GACCCTGGCCTTCAGGGGGAGCTACCAAGCTGTCCCTTGCTGGAGGAACCCGTTGGACCCTAGCCTGCAGGGGGGGTCACTGAGCCGGCCCCCCCACGGCCAAACTTGACCCGTTGGACCCCGGCCTGCAGGGGGAGCTACCAAACTGTCCCTTGCTGGAGGGACCCATTGGACCCCGGCCTTTAGGGGGAGCCACCGAGCTGTCTCTTGCTGGAGGGACCCGTTGGACCCTGTTCTTCAGGGGGAGCCGCTGAGCCGGCCCCTGCTGGTCCCCCGAAGACCAGAGAGCGGGAGGATGGCTCCGGTGACGGCGACGGGCATGGCGGGTGACGAGCGAGGCCGGTGGATGAGGAGAGGGAACTGGGGTCTGGCCCACCGTGCCCTTGAGGTCGGCTGTAGGAGGCTCCCCCCCCCCCCCCCAACGGGGAACAAAGGTGGACAGGGGAGGAGAGGAGAGGGACGTGGCGTCCAAGGCTGTAGACGGCTAGGGTCCCACAACAGGCCGGGGCTCACCTGGAATGGGCACCGCTCGTACCAACTAGCGGCTGTGGTTTGAAAACGACGGCAAAACATGGCGCCTCTTGCATGCAGGCTCAGTAGACTATTTCTGTACACTTGCTTATTGGGGATCGCTCCACTGGACTGTTTGAAAGATAAAGAAGTTTACTGTGAGGAAGTGGCGGCTCACCTGCATTCCGTCTGTTTTTTATTTTATTTCTGTCTTTGTGTGTCTGTTTTAGTAATTATTTTGGTTTGTTAGGCTGTGGTTTGTTTAATCTCTCCCTTCAGGGGATGCGACTTTTCTTGTCGTGTCCCCCGTCACCGTCTCCGTCTGTGCGGAGGCCCTAATGGCGGAGCTGGCGGACTTCCAGCTTCCAGCGGCGGCGGCACGGCTTCGGACCTTCAGCGGCGGCCTGGCTTTCGGGGCTGCGGTGCTCCAGCGACGTTCCAGCGGCGACCTGGCTTTCGGGGCTGCGGTGCTCCAGCGTTCCAGCGGCGGGCCCTGTGGCGGTGTTCCGGCATTGGCGGTGGCGGTGGCGGCGGCCCGGCTTCGGAGTCTCGGCCACGGGCCTGGTGGACGGCAGCATCGGAGGCCTGGATCTCCTCAGCGCAGAGGGAGAACAAGGAGGGAAGAAGACAGAGACTCTAAAGGGCCTGTCTCACCAGCATGCAACTCTACGCGATTAGCGCGACCTAACGTGGTCGCTTGAGCCGTCCGGCGTCGCGGGGCCGGTCCCACATTGATCGCCGGAGCCGCGCGGAATTGTGCGGAGTTCGTCCCGAGTTCGTCCCGACACCGCGCGGGGCTCCGAAAAACCGACTATGTCTAAAAATCCCGCGCGGCAACGGCTTGTCGGCTCGCAGTCGCCTCGACATTTACACACCGCCCGGACATCGTGCCTCCGTGAACTTATTTGTAAGTGCCTCCGTGACCCTCTATGTGTGTGGCTCCGTGGCCCTGTATGTGTGTGTGTCTCGGTGCCCCTCTCTGTGTACCCCTCTAAGTCCTGGCGAACTTACCTTGGACTTGCTTCAAGTTCGCCTCGCTTTGCGCCGCGTTGCGCCACTCACCCAACCTCCGCGCGGCCCTCGCTGCCGGTTTAGTCGCGCTTGCCGCATGCAGGCGCATGCTGGTGGGAACGGCCCTGGACAGGGGATCACCCGACCTCCGCGCGGCCCCCGCTGCCGGTTTGATCGCGTTCATCGCCTAGAGTTGCATGCTGGTGGGACAGGCCCTTAAGACTTTTGCCTTCCACCACAGTGAGGAGGTGTTTGGTGAACTCACTGTGGTGGATGTTAAATTTGTGTTTATTGTGTGTTTTTGTTATTTTTAATATATGTATGACTGCAGGCACGAAATTTCGTTCAGACCGAAAGGTCTGAATGACAATAAAGGTAATCTTGAATCTTGAATCTTGTGTTAGCACTTAACACACTTTAAAATAAAATTCAACTTTGCAATTTATTATTATTTGAATTTCTATCTCCAGGCTAATCTTGCCTCTGTTTATGCCGAGGATGAGTCTTGCAATAAACATACAAACGTCCTCGTCTAGGCACAAAGAAGCAGTCCTTACACCGTCGCTTTTGAGCAGACTTTGTTTTCATTCCAGCAAAGTCCTGTACGCCTTGCAGTTGATATGGTTCAAGAACAGTCATGGCAGTTGATCGTATTGCTTTGTAATGATCTGGCCACAGCTTGGGCCTCATTGTGGCCGCAATCACTGAACAAACCGACAACCAAAGGATCGAGCATCTATTCCATTGCCTGTTGACCGCTTGGACCAGATTCTTGACAAAAAGGGCCATTTTGTTGTGTATATCTCCAGCCGCTGCTTCCCCGCACAGCGCTAACATTACAATGCAGGCACCCTTGAAGCATGGAGCCATTGAATTAGCAGCTGTGAAGCAACATTTAATATTCAGTGGCCTCCTCCACTGCCAGAGTGAGGCCACACGCAAATTGGAGGAACAGCCTTGGGCAGCTTACACCCCATTGGGTATGAAAGTTGATTTCCCCAACTCCAAGTAACCCCTGCATTCCCTTTCTCCCCCACCCTAGTCATCCTACTAGTTCCACTGTTCCCATCCCTGTATCCTTCTTGACTGTCACACCTTCCCCTGCCAACAACGGACCATTGTGGGCTCCACCCTTCCTTGGTCATCAGTTGCCGGCCTGGATTTGGTCTGGCCTTTTCTTACCTCCAGTTCCAACCTTGACATTTCGGATCAAGCCTGAAGAAGGGTTCCGACCCGAAACGTCACCCATCCTTTTTCTCCAGAGATGCTGCCTGACCCGCTGAGTTACTCCAGCATTTTGTGTCTATCTTTAATATTCACCTTCATCTAAACTTCAACTCCAGCCCCTGCCATTCCCATGGTGGATTTATTGTATGTAGTGCTGAAAGCCGTTTACACATCTTTTTGCTAATTTTATATTCTTTTTTGTTTGTTGGGGAAATCCATCTGCTACTAAATCCGCGTGAACTAAATATATTAGCATGACACATTTATTTATAAATATCTGCTGCGGTGGAAAATGTCTAGATTTTTCCATTGTCTTAGAGGAATAATTCCAACACTTTAATTGAAATAAGTCCTAAACAAATAATTTACAGCAAACAGCACCTTTTATGCAGACAAAAAGGTTCATAGATTCATAATTTTGTAAGTTCCAGGAGCGGAATTAGGCCATTCGGCCCATCAAGCCAACTTCAATCATGGCTGATCTATCTTGTGCTACTACTCATCTATTGTGACAAGTGATGGCTTCCACTGAATGTCGCCGGAAGCTTGTGCCGGAAGATTGTTCCCGGAAGCTAGCAGTGACTAGTGGGGTACCGCAAGGCTCAGTGCTGGGACCCCAGCTATTTACAATATATATTAATGATCTGGATGAGGGAATTGAATGCAATATCTCCAAGTTTGCGGATGACACTAAGCTGGGGGGCAGTGTTAGCTGTGAGGAGGATGCAAGGTGACTTGGATAGGCTGGGTGAGTGGGCAAATGCATGGCAGATGCAGTATAATGTGGATAAATGTGAGGTTATCCACTTTGGTGGCAAAAACATGAGGGTAGACTACTATCTGAATGGTGGCAGATTAGGAAAAGGTGAGATGCAACGAGACCTGGGTGTCATGGTACACCAGTCATTGAAAATAGGCATACAGGTGCAGCAGGCAGTGAAGAAAGCAAATGGTCTGTTAGCATTCATAGCAAAAGGATTTGAGTATAACAGCAGGGAGGTTCCACTGCAGTTGTACAGGGTCTTGGTGAAGCCACACCTGGAGTATTGCGTACAGTTTTGGTCTCTAAATCTGAGGAAAGACATCCTTGCCATAGAGGGAGTACAGAGAAGATTCACCAGACTGATTCCTGGGATGTCAGGACTTTCATATGAGGAAAGACTGGATAGACTCGGCTTGTACTCGCTGGAATTTAGAAGATTGAGGGGGGATCTTATAGAAACTTACAAAATTCTTAAGGGGTTGGACAAGCTAGATGCTGGAAGATTGTCCCGATGTTGGGGGAGTCCAGAACAAGGGGTCACCGTCTAATGATAAGGGGGAATTCCTTTAGGACCGAGATGAGGAAAACATTCTTTACACAGAGAGTGGTGGGTCTCTGGAATTCTCTGCGACAGAAGGTAGTTGAGGCCACTTCATTGGCTATATTTAAGAGGGCGTTAGATGTGGCTCTTGTGGCTAAAGGGATCAGGGGGTATGGAGAGAAGGCAGGTACGGGATACTAAGTTGGATGATCAGCCATGATCACATTGAATGGCGGTGCAGGCTCGAAGGGCCGAATGGCCTACTCCTGCACCTATTTTTCTATGTTTCTATGTTCCTCTCTCTCAACCCCATTCTCCTGCCTTACCCCCATAACCCCCGACACCCGCACTAATCAAGAACCTATCAATTCCTGCTTTAAAAAATATCAATTGACTTGGCCCCCACAGCTGTGGCAACGAATTCCACAGATTCACCACCCTCCAAATAAAGAAATTAATCCTCAACTCTTTTCTAAAGGTACGTCCTCTTATTCTGAAGCTGTATGCTCTAGTCCTAGACTCTCCTACTAGTGGAAACATCCTCTCCAAACCCTCTCTCTCCAGGCCTGTTATTATTCGGTAAGTTTCCATGAGGTCCCCCGTCAACCTTCTAAACTCCAGCGGGTACAGGCCCAGTGGCGTCAAACGCTCATCATATGTTAACCCAATCATTCCTGGGATAATTCTCATTTCTCCTCTGGACCCTCTCCAACGCCAGCACATCCTTCCTCAGATATGGGGCCCAAAACTGCTCACAATACTCCAAATGGTGGCAGTACGCAGATCAATTAAACATACGCCTCATTTATCAACAATTTATTTCCCATCAATATACACAACTTTGGGAACACTTTAAATTGTAATATCCAAACTGAATTCTAGACTAATGAATGTTCAAATTAATTCACTTACAGTATGTTATCCATTAGCTAAGTGCATAGAAACATAGACAATAGGTGCAGGAGTAGGCCATTCAGCCCTTCGAGCCAGCACCGCCATTCAATGTGATCATGGCTGATTAATTAAAGTAGAATTAATAAAATTTAATGTCACATTCAAGGTGGCAGTGCCCCCTACTGGTGTATACTGTCATAAAGAAACACTGGTGGCTAAAGCTTTTAGTTTAGTTTAGTTCAGATATACAGCATGGAAATAGGCCCTTCAGCCCAACGAGACCATGCCGGCCATCGATCACCCATTCACACTACTTCAATGTTATCCCACATCCTTATCCACTCCCTACCCACCAGGGGCGAGTTACATGGTCCAAATAACCTCCAAACCCACGCGTTTTGGGGATGTGGGGAAAAAAACCTGCGTGGTCACAGGAAGAATGTGCAAACTCCACACAGACAACACCACACAGATCGAACCTGGTTTCCTGGCAATGTGAGGCAGCAACTCTATTAGCTGCACCACCTTCATTAACTGTGAGGGCGGTCACGTTGGCGCAGAGGTAGAGTTGCTGCCTTACAGCGAATGCAGCGCCGGAGACCCGGGTTGGATCCCGACTACGGGTGCTGTCTGTACGGAGTTTGTAGCTTCTCCCCGTGACCTGCGTGGGTTTTCTCCGAGATCTTCGGTTTCCCTCCCACACTCCAAAGGCGTACAGGTACGTAAGCTAATTGGCTTGGTAAATGTAAAAATTGTCCCTAGTGGGTGTAGGATAGTGTTAATGTGCGGGGATCGCTGGTCGGCGCGGACCCGGTGGGCCGAAGGGCCTGTTTCCGCGCTGTATCTCTCTAAACTAAACTAAACTGAGAGACAAAAAAACTATGCAACTTATTGACAACTTTCCTTCTTTTATAAAACATTACAAGAAGTTCTTATCAAAGGGGGGAAAGTTTGACTTTTATGTGGAGTCTTTCATAAGCCCCGGACGTTTGAGAGTATATTAAATCCATTTAAGTTGTTTTGAACTTGCCTCGTAGAAATATGCAACTGCAGATGCTGGTTTACAAAAATAAAGACACAAAGTACTGGAGTAACTCAGCGGGTCAGACAACATCCCGAGGACAGCATTTTAAAGCACCCACTATTCATGCTAACATTTCTGTGAATCAATCATTTTTTTTATAATTTGCTTTCTTATATTTTAAAGCATCCAGTATGCATGATATAATTTATGTTTAAAGTAGAACATGAATATCTTTTTTCATTTTCATTTTCCTTTAAAAGTTTCCTTTAAAGCTCCCAGAATGCATGATAACAGTTGTATGATGTACAGGTTACATGAATTGCAATTTAAATAGATCATTACTGCCATCTTGTGGGGTGAATTATTCAACTATTCTATTGTACAGTGCCCTCCACAATGTTTTGGACAAAGACCCATCATTTATTTATTTGCCTCTGTACTCCACAATTTGAGATATGTAATAGAAAAAAAATCACACGTGGTTAAAGTGCACATTGTCAGATTTTAATACAGGTCACTTTTATACATTTTGGTTTCACCATGTAGAAATTACACCTGTGCAAATTAAGAATTTCTGGATTGAGATTTTTAGAATAACTTCTGAAGTTATTAATACCAAATTGGATCCGGACACAAAATTAATAATACTTGGAATATCAGAACAACGTTTAACACTTACAACAAGTCAAAGAAATTTCCTAGATTATAGTATAATAATTGGGAAGAAATTAATATTAAAATTTTGGAAAGGCCCTATATCCCCCACAATTAAAATGTGGATTACGGAAATGTCGGAGACCCTACACCTGGAAAGAATTAGATTTGCCCTAATGGACAAACAAGACGTTTTCGTTAGAATATGGTCTTCTTTCATTGATTATTTAAAGGGGTAGATCGGTTCGGCAGGGAACCCTAACTGAAACGTGGACTCAGGATTAGATGAAAAGTTATATTCTATATTCCTTGATCTTATGTCAAATTATGTATTAGTGGTAAATTATTTCATTCTTTGTGATTTCTTTTTGATTTTTACTTTATTTTTCTTTCTGTTTTTCTCTCTCTTTATAAAAAAAATAAAAACGATTGGAGACAATATGATTCATTTGATAATATTAATAATGTATGATTGCTGTACATGAAATATTGCTATCATAATATGTGTTTGCTAATTCACTGCTTACCTACTCTAATAAAAAAATATTCAGGAATTAAAAGGATAGGACACCTTTATAGAAATGGAAATTTTTTATTATTTGAAGAGTTACAAGATATTTTTGGACTACCTTCACAACACCATTTTAGGTATTTACAAATTAGAGATTTTATTAAATGCAACACACAAGACTATAAAAATAAAGAATCAGGCTTATTAGATGAGCTGTTTAATTTACATCCAAATACGGATAAGCTTATAGCTTATATATACAATATTATTTTAGATAAAGAGAACCCAACAACTGAAACATATCGTCTAGCATGGGAAAATGAAATTGGATTACCTATAATAAAAGAAACTTGGGAAGAAAGCTTACAAAGAATACATTGGTGTTCTTTGAATGCCAGACACACATTGATACAATTTAAAGTTATATATAGATTACACTACTCGAAAACCAAATTAAAAAGTATCTTTCCTAGTCTCTCCTCTATTTGTGATAAATGTAAGAATCTTGAAGCAAATTTAATACATAGTTTTGTAACGTGCCCACGGTTGAATTATTATTGGATTGAAATTTTTAAAGTTATTTCGGAAGTTCTTAAGGTTGAACTCGACCCAGACCCAAAATTAATAATATTTGGAATTCCGGAGCCAAATTTGGTACTCACAGTAAATCAAAGAAATTTTTTTGATTACTGTTTAATAATAGGGAAAAAAATGATACTTAAATTTTGGAAGGGAACCTTATCCCCAACAATTAAAATGTGGAAAGCAGAGATGTTGGAGACGTTGAATTTGGAAAGAATTAGATTTGTCCTTTTGGACAGGTATAATTCTTTTGAATCGATATGGTCTCCATATATACAGTATTTAGAGAAGTAGCTATTCTTGGAATCACGGCTCGACGGGTACCCTACGGAATCCGATGCGAATAACTTACTTATATTTGATATTATTGCGCATTTATTATAGATATTACTGTATGAAATAGTATTTCGTATAATGTATTTAGTTTTGTTTATATATATGTAATATTTTTGTTTTTTAAATTTTCTTTTTTTTTTATGGTTGAAGTATGTGGGAAATTTTTTTTTTTTTAATTCTCTTTTTTTTTCCTCTTTTTTTTTCTCTTTTATATATCTTTTTCTTTATTTCCAAAAAATAGAAGATATTAAGTATTGATATGTTATTTGTAGTAATATTGAATTAAGGTGTTAGTTTATAAAGTAAGCTATACATTGTAAACTGATTACTTCAAATAAAAAAATATTACACACAAAAAATATATATTAAAAAAAAAATTACGCCTGTGTTTATACATAGTTCCCCCTATTTCAGGGCACCATAATGTTTGGGACATATGACTTCACAGGCGTTTGTAATTGCTCAGGTGTGTTTAATTGCCTCCTTAATGCAGCTATAAGAGAGCTCTCAGCACCTAGTCTTTCCTTCGGCCCACCAAATCCTTCAGGATTAGGCTTCTGTTCCCGATGTTGGGGAGGTCCAGGACAAGGGGGTCACAGCTTAAGGATAAGGGGGAAATCCTTTAGGACCGAGATGAGAAGGACTTTTTTCACACAGAGAGTGGTGGGTCTCTGGAACTCTCTGCCACAGAGGGTAGTTGAGGCCAGTTCATTGGCTATATTTAAGAGGGAGTTCGATGTGGCCCTTGTGGCTAAGGGGATCAGAGGGTATGGAGAGAAGGCAGGTACGGGATACTGAGTTGGATGATCAGCCATGATCATATTGAATGGCGGTGCAGGCTCGAAGGGCCGAATGGCCTACTCCTGCACCTAATTTCTATGTTTCTATGAGTGATCCCCGCACACTAACACTATACTATACACAAGGGACAATTTTACCAAAGACAATTAACCTGTACGTCTTTGGAGTGTCGGAGGAAACCGGAGCACCTGCAGAAAACCCACACAGGTCACGGGGAGAACGTACAAACTCCGTACAGACAGCACTTGTAGTCAGGATCGAACCCGGGTCTCTGGCGCTGTGAGGCAGCAACTCTACCGCTGCGCCACCGTGCTGACAAAAGCTAGAAGCAAGATCTGTGAATAGATGCAATGCCTTTACTTCACCCTCTTTACATAAAACTGACTTAAAAACAGAAAACCTGGAAATATTCAACTGATTAGGCTTCTCTGGAAGACAGAAAAACAGGTCACTTTGAAAATGGTACCAAAACCTAGTGTCTCTTGCACGCTATCTCAGTGGCCAAGCCAATGGATATTTTAAGGCACAGATTGAGATTCCCGACTAGTAAGGCTGTCAGGGGTTATGGGGTGAAGGTAAGAGAATGGGGTTCCAGTAGGGGGCGCCGTCAAGTATGGCTGCCCCGCCAGCAGCTGTTAGTCTTTTCACTCTTTTTTAAAATTTTTAGTTAGTTAAAAGTGTTTGTTTTTGGAGGTCTATTAGTCTTTTTATGTGGGTGGTAGGGGGGGGAGGGATGGGGGAAACTATTTTTCTCAGTCCCTACCTGGTCGGAGACGCGGCTGTTCTCCGGGCCGTATCTTCGGCCCTTCCTCGCGGCCTACCGGCAGTCTGGAGCGGCGTTTCCCGCAGGGGTCAGCTTCGGGGTGGTGCCACAGCGCTGGGGTGCCATCATGGAGCGTGCGATGCCTTGCCCGGGTCACCGTGCGGTGGAGCTCCGGAGGGCCGGGACTGCCGACTCCAACAACGTGGAGCTGCGATCTGTGGAGCTTCCAGCCGCGGGCGGGCGGCGCTGAGCTTTAAACACCGCGGAGCCTGGGATCTCACGACGAGGTCACTAGAGTCGGAGCTCCGACCGGCGCAGCTCGTGGACTTCGGGGGCTGCGAACTCCAGGGAGGAAGCGGCCGCTCCAGACATCCCGGGCTGCTGAGGAGTGTTCACCCGATGCCAGAGCTTCATCATCCGGCGAGAGGGCCTGAAGCATCGGGCTGCCGTAGCAGCAGCTGCAGAGGCCTCAATAGGCCTGACTATGGGTGAACTGGGGATGGGACTGGACTTTGCGGCCTTCCCCCACAGTGGGAACCATTGTGGGGGGATGTTTTTATGTTTATTGTTAATGTTGTGTATTATCTTTATTTGTGTGCTGCAATGGCAAGTCAAATTTCACTACACCAATTGGTGTATGTGACAATAAATGTCCTTTGTCCTTTGGGTTGAGAGGGAATGATAGATCAGCCACGTTTGAATGGTGGAGTAGACTTGATGGGCCGAATGGCCTAATTTTGTTCCCAGAACGTCTTGATTCTCTTTGTACTAATCGGGGTTAGTGCTTAGGTGTGCCGATATTTCACTGAACAAAAGAATGTACATGTGTACATGTTACAAATAAAGAACCATTGACCATTCCGTCAATGGCATTTTGGCCGGGAACTGGGAAAAGTTAGAAATAAAACAAGTTTTAACAGTGGGGAAAGGGTGAAGGAGCAGAGTGAACAAAAGTGAAGATCTGTGAAGGGTAGAGATTTGAGGAAATGAAATGACTGACCTTGTGGTCTTCTTCCTCTTGAGTGTGGCGTCCACAGCCTAAAGTTGTAAGACAACTTGTACCGTTTGATCTTCTGTTTGTGCACGCCAGGTTGATTGCATTCATTGAAACAGGGTGGACCACGTGAAGGCTGCAATCTCGCACCCCACAAACTGGTACTGGTTGAAGTGTGGGGGGGGGGGGGGGTGGTTGGCATGTCTAGAGTAGATGTAATTAGGACCAAATATTGTAACCTTGTTGGCACAGTGGCACAGCTGCCTTTTTTGGGGTATGTTGTACCTTTTCATATTTCTAGTTTCCCTCGCCCTTGACTCTCGGTCTGAAGAAGGGTCTCGACCCGACACGTCACCGATTCCTTTTCTCAATAGACAATAAACAACAGGTGCAGCAGTCGGTCATTCGGCCCTTCGAGCCAGCACCGCCATTCAATGTGATCATGACTGATCATCCCCAATCAGTACCCCCGTTCCTGCCTTCTCGCCCTATCCCATGACTCCGCTATTTTTTAGAGCCCTATCTAGTTGTCTCTTGAAAGCATCCAGAGAAACCTGCCTCCACCGCCCTCTGAGGCAGAGAATTCCACAGACTCGCCACTCTCTGTGAGAAAAAGCGTTTCCTCGTCTCCGTTTGAAATGGCTTACTCCTTATTCTTAAACTGTGGCCCCTGGTTCTGGACTCCCCCGACATCGGGAACATGTTTCCTGCCTCTAGTGTGTCCAAGCCCTTAACAATCTTATATGTCTCCTCTCCCGTTGTGTTACTCCAGCATTTTGTGTCTATCTTTGGCGTAACTTCTTACACATTTATTTAGCTTGTATTTGTTAATTCAGTATTCCACTTCAATTTTTCATCATCACGGTGGCGCAGCGGTAGAGTTGCTGCCTTACAGCGAATGCAGCGCCGGAGACTCGGGTTCCATCCCGACCACGGGTGCTGTCTGTACGGCGTTTGTACGTTATGCGTGGGTTTTCTCCGAGATCTTCGGTTTCCTCCCACATTCCAAAGGCGTATAGCTACGTAAGCTAATTGGCTTGGTAAATGTAAAAATTGTCCCTAGTGGGTGTAGGATAGTGTTGACATGTGGGGATCGCTGGTCAGCGCGGATCCGGTGGACCGAAGAGCCTGTTTCCGCCTGTGTCTCGAAACTAAACTAAACTAAACATTAAATACAAGAGAAAGGGGCGGCATGGTGGCACAGCAGTAGAGTTGGGTTTCTAAAATGTATATATTTTAATGCTAGGAGCATTGTAAGAAAGATGGATGAGTTTAGAGCCTGGATTGACACCTGGAAGTATGATGTTGTGGCAATTAGTGAAACATGGTTGCGGGATGGCTGTGATTGGAAACTATATATTCCAGGATTTCGTTGTTTCAGGTGTGATAGAATTGGAGGGGCAAGAGGTGGAGGGGTTGCATTGCTAGTCAGGGAAGATATTACAGCAGTTCTTTGGCATGATAAATTGGAGGGCTCATCTAGGGAGGCTATTTGGGTGGAACTGAGAAGTGGGAACGGTGTAGCAACACTTTTAGGGGTGTATTATAGACCGCCTAATGGGGAGCGAGAATTGGAAGAGCAAATATGTAAGGAGATAGCAGATAATAGTAGTAAGCACAAGGTAGTGATTGTGGGAGATTTCAATTTTCCACACATAGACTGGGAAACACATTCTGTAAAAGGGCTGGACGGTTTGGAGTGTGTAAAATGTGTGCAGGATAGGTTTTTGCAGCAATACATAGAGGTACCTACTAGAGAAGGGGCAGTGCTGGACCTCCTGTTAAGAAATGAGACAGGTCAGGTGACGGAGGTATGCGTTGGGGAGCACTTCGGATCCCGTGATCACAATACCATTAGTTTCAATATAATTATGGAGAAGGTCAGAATTGGACCAAGGGTTGAGATTTTTGATTGGAGAAAGGCTAACTTTGAGGAGATGCGAAAGGATTTAAAAGGAGTGAATTGGGACATTTTGTTTTATAGGAAGAACGTAGTAGAGAAATGGAGGACATTTAAAGTTGACATTTTAAGAGTACAGAATCTTTATGCCCCTGTTCGGTTGAAAGGAAAGAGTAATAATCGGAAAGAGCCCTGGTTTTCAAGGGAAATTGGACACGGTTTGGAAAAAGAGAGACATCTACAATAATTATAGGCAGCATGGAGTAAATGAGGTGCTTGAGGAGTGTCAAGAATGTAAAAAGAATCTTAAGAAAGAAATTAGAAAAGCTAAAAGAAGATATGAGTTTGCTTTGGAAAGTAAGGTGAAAGTAAATCCAAAGAGTTTCTACAGCTATATTAATAGCAAAATGATAGAAACATAGAAACATAGAAAAATAGGTGCAGGAGTAGGACATTCGGCCCTTCGAGCCTGCACCGCCATTCAATATGATCATGGCTGATCATCCAACTCAGTATCCCGTACCTGCCTTCTCTCCATACCCCCTGATCCCTTTAGCCACAAGTGCCACATCTAACGCCCTCTTAAATATAGCCAATGAACTGGCCTCAACTACCTTCTGTGGCAGAGAATTCCAGAGACTCACCACTCTCTGTATAAAGAATGTTTTCCTTATCTCGGTCCTAAAGGAATTCCCCCTTATCCTTAGACTGTGACCCCTTGTTCTGGACTCCCCCAACATCGGGAACAATCTTCCAGCATCTAGCTTGTCCAACCCCTTAAGAATTTGTAAGTTTCTATAAGATCCCCCCTCAATCTTCTAAATTCCAGTACGAGCCGAGTATATCCAGTCTTTCCTCATATGAAAGTCCTGACATCCCAGGAATCAGTCAGGTGAATCTTCTCTGTACCCCCTCTATGGCAAGAATGTCTTTCCTCAGATTTGGAGAGCAAAACTGTACGCAATACTCCAGGTGTGGCCTCACCAAAACCCTGTACAACTGCAGTAGAACCTCCCTGCTCCTATACTCAAATCCTTTCGCTATGAATGCTAACATACCATTTGCTTTCTTCACTGATAACGAGGGTTAAATTGAACCATTAGAGAGTCAGAATGGACAGCTATCTGCAGAGCCAAAAGAGATGGGGGAGATATTGAACAATTTATTTTCTTCGTTATTCACCAAGGAGAAGGATATTGAATTATGTGAGGTAAGGGAAACAGGTAGGGTAGCTATGGAAACTATGAGGATCAAAGAAGAGGAAGTACTGACACTTTTGAAAAATATAAAAGTCTCCAGGTCCTGACAGGATTTTCCCTAGGACATTGAGGGAAGTTAGTGTAAAATTAGCAGGGGCTATGACATAAATATTTCAAATGTCATTAGAAATGGGAATAGTGCCAGAAGATTGGCGTACTGCGCATGTTGTTCCATTGTTTAAAAAGGGTCTAAGAGTAAACCTAGCAATTATAGACCTGTTAGTTTGACGTCAGTGGTGGGCAAATTAATGGAAAGGATACTTAGAGATAATATATATAATCATCTGGATAAACAGGGTCTGATCAAGAACAGTCAACATGCATTTGTGCCTGGAAGGTCATGTTTGACTAATCTTCTTGAATTTTTTGAAGAGGTTACTGGGGAAATTGATGAGGGTAAAGCGGTGGATGGTGTTTATATGGACTTCAGTAAGGCCTTTGACAAGGTTCCTCATGGAAGGTTGGTTAAGAAGGTTCAATTGTGGGCATTAATAGTGGAGTAGCAAGATGGATTCAACAGTGGCTGAATGGGAGATACCAGAGAGTAATGGTGGATAACTGTTTGTCAGGTTGGAGACCGGTGACTAGTGGGGTGCCTTAGGGATCTGTGTTGAGTCCACTGTTGTTTGTCATGTACATCAATGATCTGGATGATGGGGTGGAAAATTGGATAAGTATGTATGCAGATGATACTAAGATATGTGGTGCTGTGGATAATGAAGTTGATTTTCAAAGTGTACAGAGAGATTTAGGCCATTTGGAAGAGTGGGCTGAAAGATGGCAGATGGAGTTTAATGCTGATAAGTGTGAGGTGCTACATCTTGGCAGGACAAATCAAAATAGGACGTACATGGTAAATGGTAGTGAATTGAGAAATGCAGTTGAACAGAGGGATCTAGGAATAACTGTGCATAGTTCCCTGAAGGTGGAATCTCATGTAGATAGGGGTAAAGAAAGCTTTTGGTGTGTTGACCTTTATAAATCAGAACATTGAGTATAGAAATTGGGATGTAATGTTAAAATTGTACAAGGCATTGGTGAGGCCAATTCTGGAGTATGATGTACAATTTTGGTTGCCAAATTATAGGAAAGATAATAGAGCGAGTACAGAGGAGATTTACTAGAATGTTGCCTGGGTTTCAGCACCTAAGTTACAGAGAAAAGTTGAACAAGATAGATCTTTATTCTTTGGAACGCAGAAGGTTAAGGGGGGACTTGATAGAGGTCTTTAAAATTATGAGAGGGATAGACAGAGTTGACGTGGATAAGCTTTTTCCATTGAGAGTAGGTAAGATTCAAACAAGAGGACATGATTTGAGAATTAAGGGACAAATGTTTAGGAGTAACATGAGGGGGGACTTCTTTACTCAGAGAGTGGTAGCTGTGTGGAATGAGCTTCCAGTGGAAGTGGTGGAGGCAGGTTCATAGAAACATAGAAACATAGAAATTAGGTGCAGGAGTAGGCCATTCGGCCCTTCGAGCCTGCACCGCCATTCAATATGATCATGGCTGATCATCCAACTGAGTATCCCGTACCTGCCTTGTCTCCATATCCTCTGATCCCCTTTGCCACAAGGGCCACATCTAACTCCCTCTTAAATATAGCCAATGAACTGGCCTCAACTACCCTCTGTGGCAGAGAGTTCCAGAGACCCACCACTCTCTGTGTGAAAAAAGTCCTTCTCATCTCGGTCCTAAAGGATTTCCCCCTTATCCTTAAGCTGTGACCCCTTGTCCTGGACCTCCCCAACATCGGGAACAATCTTCCTGCATCTAGCCTGTCCAACCCCTTAAGAATTTTGTAAGTTTCTATAAGATCGCCTCTCAATCTCCTAAATTCTAGAGAGTATAAACCGAGTCTATGCAGTCTTTGTTCATAAGACAGTCCTGACATCCCAGGAATCAGTCTGGTGAACCTTCTCTGCACTCCCTCTATGGCAATAATGTCCTTCCTCAGATTTGGAGACCAGAACTGTACGCAATACTCCAGGTGTGGTCTCACCAAGACCCTATACAACTGAAGTAGAACCTCCCTGCTCCTATACTCAAATCCTTTTGCTATGAAAGCTAACATACCATTCGCTTTCTTCACTGCCTGCTGCACCTGCATGCCTACGTTCAATGACTGGTGTACCATGACACCCAGGTCGCGCTGCATCTCCCCTTTTCCTAATCGGCCTCCATTTAGTTAATAGTCTGTTTTCCTATTTTTGCCACCAAAGTGGATAACCTCACATTTATCCACATTATACTGCATCTGCCAAACAGTCACCTTGCAGTCTCCTAGCATCCTCCTCACAGCTAACACTGCCCCCCAGCTTAGTGTCATCCGCAAACTTGGAGATATTGCCTTCAATTCCCTCATCCAGATCATTAATGTATATTGTAAATAGCTGGGGTCCCAGCACTGAGCCTTGCGGTACCCCACTAGTCACTGCCTGCCATTGTGAAAACGACCCGTTTACTCCTACTCTTTGCTTCCTGTTTGCCAGCCAGTTCTCTATCCACATCAGTACTGAACCCCCAATGCCGTATGCTTTAAGTTTATATACTAATCTCTTATGTGGGACACTGATTTTATCATTTGAAAATACATTGGATAGGTATATGGACGGGAAAGGAATGGAGGGTTATGGGCTGAGTGTAGGTAGATGGGACTAGGTGAGAGTAAGTGTTCGGTATGGACTAGAAGGGCGAGATGGCATGTTTCCGTGCTGTAATTGTTATATGGTTATATAGAGTTGCCGCTTTACAGCGCCAGAGACCCGGCTTTGAACCTGACTACAGGTGCTGTATGTGCGGAGTTTGTACGTTCTCCTACGTGACCTGCGTGGGTTTTCTCCGGGTGCTCCGGTTTCCTCCCACAGTCCAAAGACATACAGGTTTGTAGATTAATTAGCTTCGGAAAAAAAATGTCAATTGTCCCTAGTGTGTGTTGGATAGTGTTAGTGTGTGGGGATCACTGGTCAGCGCGGACTCGGTGGGCCGAAGGGCTGTTTACGTGCTGTATCTCAAAACTAAACTAAAAGAAAATACTGAAAGCATTCAGTACTACGTCCTCTCAGAGAATCTCTAGTGATCTTGTCTCCAGTAGTAGGTCTTTTTCTTCGAGTCCGTTGCAATCTCAGATGTCGTTCTGCCAGTATCTGGCGCAGGTCACAGCTGGTCGGGTCGGTTCAGCCAGGTCCTGGGGGCTGCACTGGGGGATGTTGTCACACTCCAGTAGGTGGGACATTGTCTGTACTGCTCCACAGCTGCATGTATCTTCTGCCTGGTAGTTCCATGCTTTCATAAGTGTTTTGCACCTCCCCTGCTCCACTCGTAATCTGTTGAGGGTCTTCCAGGTTGGCCATGGGAGGTCGTGCCCACTGGCGAGGCATTCAGTCTGAGTGATTCCTCTCTCCATCCAGTCGTGGGCTCGTGTGTTGAGCTGGTTCCAATCATCTTTCCAGATGTTGGTCCTTGCTGTTTCTTTGGTTGTCTGGAGAGGTGGGACTGTCTGCAAGAAACCGGCTCTGGATTTCAGTCGGGGTGGAGGTGCTGTGTGTCCGTGCAAGGGGTGCCTGGTATCGATCTCCTGTGCTCTCCGCTCGTCTTGGGCGACGATGGATCGTCTGAAGGGGGGGGGGGGGCAATACCAGCTAGGGCATAGAGGCGTTGTCTTTATGCATCCCGTGATAATGCGACAGGTGTCGTTGAGGGCTGTGTCAACCAGTTTGATGTGGTGGGAGCGGCTCCAGCTTGAGCACGCGTGCGTATTCAGCTGTGGAGAAGCACAGGGCGAGGGCAGTAGCACGGATGGTTGGTGGATCAGCGCCCCACTTTGAGTTTACCAGTTTGCGCAGGATATTGTTGCAAGTGTTGACCTTGGCTTTGGTGTTCTGATAACATCTCAATAACTACCAACAGGTGGCACTACCATCCATTTCGATGAAGCCAACTCATGTCAACTGCTGCCTCAGTAATGTTCTGGACCCACTACAATTCATCTACCGCTATAACAGATCCTCAGGGGAATACTTTGTTGCTGGCTCTCCACTTTGTACTGGATCATTTGGTTAATAACGTTTGGTTAAAACGGCACGGTAGTGGAGTTGCTGCCTCACAGCGTCAGAGACTGGGGTTCGATCCTGAGTACAGGTGCTGTACGGAGTTTGTACGTTCTCCCCGTGACTGCGTGTGTCGTCTCCGGATGCTCCGGTTTCCTCTCAAACTCGGTACAGGTACGGGTTTGCAGGTTTACTGAAGTTAATCAGCTTCGGTAAAATTATAAATTGCCTCCAAGTGTAGGTTGGATAATGCTAGTGTATGGGGTGACTCGCTGGGCTGAAGGGCCTGTTTCAAAGTTGTACCTTTTTTTTGTTTATTTTTGTTAGAAGTAAGTACAATAGTGTGGTACTTGAGTACCTAATACATACATACATATTTCCATTCTTGTACAACTTCATACTTTTGATTTAATAATAAAAGAACAGTGGAAGAAAAAAGAAATAAAGAGTGTGGGAATAGATAGACAATCGAGTAGAAACAGATAGCAAAATAAATAAAGGACATAGAAGAGAAGCTGAAAAGATTGAAATACAAGGAGAAAGTAAAGAAAAGAGAGATTAGGAGAGATCTACCTATTTCATATTTTTGCCCATCCGTCACCCGGTTCTAAACCATTTAATTTCTGAGGTTATGTTATGTTGCACCATATGCTTGCAAAAAGTTGATAAAAGGAGACCAAGTCTTTGACAATTGGTCTACTTTGCCTAGTAGGAGAAATCTCATTTCTTCAAGATGAAGCGTTTCAGACATATTTGAAATCCACATTTTGAATGTTGGCGTAGTTGCGTTTTTCCAGAATTTGCGTATAAGTTTTTTTGCTGTTATTAGACCGTAATTAAGAAAAGCCTCTTGGAATATAGTTAGTTTACTTCCCTCTTCCATTGATCCAAAGATAATCAGTTCTGTATTGGGGTTCAATTTTGTGTTAAATAATTTTGTAAAAATTCCAAAAATGTCATTCCAAAATTTATACAGTTTTATACACGAGACAAAGGAATGTGCTATCGTGGCATTTTGAGTAAGACATTTGTCACAGATGGGGGAAACATTTGGGAATATTTTATTCAGTCTAGTTTTAGAATAATATAATCTATGTACAATTTTTAATTGAATTAGGTTATGTCTTACATTAATTGAACATTTATATACATATAATACATTTTTTTCCCATCTATCGTTAGGAATTTTTATCAATAACTCTTGTTCCCAGTCCCTTCTAATTGTCTCTGTCGTTGGCGTTTCTATATTTAAAATTATATTATATAAGTAAGATATTAAATTGCTTGATTCTGTCTTTCTATTCATTCCTTCCTCCAATAAATCTGGGGTTAGGGTTTGATATCCTTGTATATATTTCTTCAAATAATCTTGAATTTGAAGATATTTGAAATATTGATTATTTTTCAAATTATATTTTAGTTGTAATTGTTGGAATGATAAAAGTTTTCCCATATCATACATATCTCCCATTGTTTTAATTCCTAATCTTTCCCAATGGATAAACGTTTTATCAATAATGGATGGTTTGAATGAGGGATTATTAGTTATTCGAGAAAGAAGCGATAATTATCTTAATTTTAAAGATAATTTTATTTCATTCCAAATTCGTATTATACTGTGAATAATTGGATTCTTCTTATATATTATATTGTTCAGTTTCATCGGGGAAAGAAGGATCGCTCCTATATTATAAGGGGAACAATTCTCTTTCTCCATTCTTATCCAATCTACCTGTTGGGCAGAACTGTCCAACCAGTAGATTATATTGTTAATATTCTCTGCCCAATAGTAATACAATAAGTTAGGGAGTGTCAGTCCCCCTGATTCTTTAGATTTACACAAGTGGTTTTTCTTAATTCTATGTGATTTATAATCCCATATGAAGTTTATAATATCAGAATCTAATTTTTTTAAGAATTTTTTAGTTAAGTATATTGGTATTGATTGAAATAGGTACAGTATTTGTGGTAAGAAGATCATTTTTATCGCGTTTATTCTGCCTATTAAGGACATCGACAGTGTTTTCCAGAATTTAATCAACCCATTTAATTTAGTTATTAAAGGCATATAGTTTGCGTTGAGTAATGAATTATATTTCCTAGTAATTTGGATGCCCAAATACTTAAATTTTTCTGTTGCAATTCTAAAGGGGAATTTCAACAGATGTAACGGCTCTTGAGATTTTATCGTCATAATTTCGCTTTTGTTCCAATTTATTCTATATCCTGAAAAAGAACCAAATTCCTCTATTAAATTTAGTATATTTGGTATGCTAATTTGTGAATTTGTAATATATAATAATATGTCATCTGCATATAATGAAATTTTATTATTTGAGTGTTTGGTATTATATCCATGAATATTCGGATGACTTATACTTTCTGCTAAAGGCTCTATCACTAGTGCAAATAGCAGAGGTGATAGTGCGCAACCCTGCCTATTGCCCCATGCCAATTGGAATTTCTGGAATAATATATTATTAGTCAGTATTCTAGCCGTTGGCTTATCATATAATAATTTTACCCATGAGATGAAGTTATCTCCCATGTTAAATTTTTGCAATACTTTGAATAAATATTGCCATTTTACTTGATCGAAAGCTTTTTCTGCATCCAATGAGATAATTGCTAAGTCTTCTTCAGTATTATGTGAGTACATTATATTAGACAACCGTCTCAAATTGTTAAATGAGTATCTCTTTGGTATAAACCCAGTTTGATCCGGGTTTATTAGTTTGCTAATATATTTACTCAATCTTCCCGCTAGTGTCTTTGCTAATATTATTTGATCTGTATTTAGGAGTGCAATAGCTCTATATGAACCTGGGTCTTCTAGATCTTTATCCTTTTTTGGTATAAGTGTAATAGTTGACTCAGTTAGTGTTTCTGGTAATTTATTTTCTTTAAAAGCATATATATATAATTCTTGCAAGCGTGGAAAAATTATCTCATGGAATCTTTTATAGAATTCATTACTAAAGCCGTCTGGTCCTGGCGTTTTGCCATTCTTCCACAAACTTATTGTTTCTTGTATTTCCTGAAGTGTAATCTGAGCTCCTAATCCCTCTTGTTCCACCATGTTTAATTTTGGAAGATTACAATTGTCTAAGAAATTTGTAGTTTGAGTATTATTTGCAGAGGTTTTCGATGTATATAAATTTTGATAATATTGAGCAAATCTTTCATTTATATCTTTAGGTAGTGTTAGTAATTCCCCTTTGTCTGATTTAATTTTAGTAATTGTGTTTTCTGTTTCCCGTTTTTTCAGTTGGCGTGCTAAGAGTTTATGTGGTTTATCACCAAATTCAAAATGTTCTTGTTTTGTAATTTGAAATAATCTTATTATTCTGGCCGATAAAATTTTATTTAATTTATATTTTAGTATTGTTATCTTATTGTGTTTATCTATAGTTGGTTCTTTAGCATTTTCTAAGTCTAATTGTCTAATTTCTTGTTCTAGCTGTAATTGTTCAGTATTATTCTTTTTATTTTGGAAAGCTTAATATGAGATTATAGTTCCTCTTGTAAATGCCTTAAAAGTTTCCCATAATAAGGAGGGTGAAATATCTGGTGTTTCATTTGTCTCAAAGAAGAATTTCATCTGCTCTTTTAAATATGTACAACCTTGTGAGTTGTTTAATATTTGGGGGTTAAACCTCCAAAACGATTTTTTGTCAGGCATTCCTTCGAATTTTAAAGAGAAAGTTAACGGGGAATGATCAGAAATAATACTATTGTGATATTTCGCATTATATGTGTATGGAATTAATTTTGTGTCCACTAATCAATACGTGAGTATGTTTTATGTACCGTTGAATAAAATGAATATTCCCTACCTACTGGGTTAGCGATCCTCCATACATCTGTCATATTGGTATTTTTCATGTATGTATTTAGTAGTTCACTTGTTTTAGATTTTATGTTAATCCTTTTTTGTTTTGCAGATTTATCCAAATATGGATCTAAAACACAATTCAAATCTCCCCCTATTACCACATTTTGATAGTTAAGTTCTGAAATTGTATCCAGAATTTTACTAAAAAATTGTGGGTTGTCAAAATTAGGAGCATAAATATTTATCAAAGTAAGTGGGGTAGAATAAATTTCTCCCGTGACTATGACGTACCTCCCCTGTTTATCTGCTATGGTATTCTTTAATGTAAATGGTAAACCTTTACGAATGATAATGGCGATGCCTCTAGATTTAGAAGTAAATGAAGAGTAGTATGTTTGCCCAATCCAATTTGTCTTCAATCTTATCTGTGTTTGATATTTCAGATGCGTCTCTTGTAAGAAAATTACGTCACTATTTAAAGCTTTTAATTGGGCAAAGATCTTACCCCTTTTAATTGGTTCATTAGCGCCCCTTATATTCCAACTGCAGAACGTGATTCCTCCAGTTTTCTTTTGTTTATCGAAAGTTGTACCTTTAATGTCTAAATTTATGTGAACATAAGCTCTTTCCATAAGCTCTTTGGGATCGAGGACATGCAGGTTTGGAGGTTAATTAGCTTCTGTAAATTGTAAATAGTCCCTAGTGTGTAGGAAAGTGGTGAGGTTGGGGGATCGAGGTGGGGGCGGGGTAGGGGAAGATTGTGTAGGATTAGGGATAAATAAATTCCTCCTCATATCCTTCCCAAAAGAACGTCCTTCAATAATGAGGCTATGATGTCTAGTCCTAGATGCTCCCACCAGTAGGAACATCCTCTCCACATCCACTCTATCCACAGCCTCTGAACTCAAGGATGTTCTTTTAGGAAGGAGATGAGGAGAAATGTCTTAAATCAGAGGGTGGTGAATCTGTGGAGGCCAAGTCTATGGATATATTTAAGGAAGAGATAGATAGATTCTTGATTAGTACGGGTGTCCGATGTTATGGGGAGCAGGCAGGAGAATGGGGTTGAGAGGGAGGGATAGAATAGCGGAGTTGGCATGATTCTGGTCCTATCACCTTTGTCATGATGATCAGCCATGATCATATTGAATGGCGGTGCAGGCTCGAAGGGCTGAATGGCCCACTCCTGCACCTAATTTCTATGGCCTTATGAGATATAGGGTTGGAGAGATAGGGTTAGAGGTGGAGAGATGGGGTTGGGGGTGGAGATGGGGATGGGAAAGGGGAGATGGGGATAGGGGATGGGTTGATGGGGTTGATATGGGGAGATGGGGGATGTGGAGAGAGGGTATGGGGAGATGGGGATATGGGGGTGGGGGAGATATGGGCATGGGGGAGATATGGGCAAGGGGGAGATATGGGCAAGGGGGAGATATGGGCAAGGGGGAGATATGGGGATGGGGAGATATGGGGATGGGGAGATATGGGGATGGGGAGATACGGGGAGGGGGAGATATGGGGATGGGGAGATGGGGACATGGGGATGGGGAGATATGGGGATGGGGATGGGGAGATACGGGGATGGGGAGATACGGGGATGGGGAGATACGGGGATGGGGAGATACGGGGATGGGGAGATACGGGGATGGGGAGATACGGGGATGGGGGAGATACGGGGATGGGGGAGATACGGGGATGGGGGAGATACGGGGATGGGGATGTTGTGAGCGGACACAACCAAAGATACTAGAGCAGAGCATGATGGCCCACTCCTGCAAAACCCAATGGACTGACGTGTAGTACGCACCGGAGCGGAACGTCGGCCATGTCAGTAACCCCGACATAGATTACTAAACCTACACCAAACTCAAACCAATTAGGAGCAGACGAGGGCATTGGATCCAATTTGAGACACCAGCTACCAAGACAGATGTGTACAGCAATTCATTCTTCCCCCTCACTATTAAAGCATGGAATAATCTCCACCGTACCATAGTTACCCAACCAGATGCAACTACATTTAAGGCAGCTCTTTCTTCCCAAAAACCCTAACTGGCTGAAGTCCTCCCTCCACCTCCTCCAGTTTACATTCCATTTGGAATATTTTGGAGGAAACCAAGAACCCGACCCCGCCTCACCGGCTGGCGTGCGCGCTCACGTCCACTGACGCAACCATGTGCGCGCTCACGCCCGTCGACGCTGCCTGTGCGGTGCCTCGCTGGGTGACGCGAGTAGCGAGTACGTGCGCAGTCACGCTGGTGACGTGAGTACGTGCGCGGTCAGGCCGGGCGACGTGGTACGTGCGCGATCACGCAGGCGACGTGGTACGTGCGCGGCCACGCCGGGTGACGCGATACGTGCGCGGCCACGCCGGGCGGAGCGGCGGTTGGGTCCAAAGATTATAAAGGAGCAAGATGCGCCACTCAGCGAAAAAAGCGTAGTATCACATGTGTGATTGTCGACGCCATATTAGCGGACCAGAGATGGTGTCGACTATGGCGTCCACATCTAAATCTTCAACGACGGCTGTTAATCTTTCTTTAGGTTCCCCCCAAAAAAAAGAAAGGTGACAAAAATATTATTATTCTGAACTGAAATGTTAACATAGACATAGAAACATAGAAATTAGGTGCAGGAGTAGGCCATTCGGCCCTTCGAGCCTGCACCGCCATTCAATATGATCATGGCTGATCATCCAACTCAGTATCCCTTACCTGCCTTCTCTCCATACCCTCTGATCCCCTTAGCCACAAGGGCCACATCTAACTCCCTCTTAAATGTAGCCAATGAACTGGCCTCAACTACCCTCTGTTGCAGAGAGTTCCAGAGACCCACCACTCTCTGTGTGAAAAAAGTCCTTCTCATCTCGGTCCTAAAGGATTTCCCCCTTATCCTTAAGCTGTGACCCCTTGTCCTGGACCTCCTGAACAGTTATTTCCTGTTCTCCCATCAACGGTCATGGAAAAACTAGGCTCCTCTGTAATCTTTGGTCGGTACATTAGAAAGTTATTAGAATTATTTTGAATAGATCTTTACTTACCATAGTAATAAAGATTACTTACCAAAGCAATAAAGTCAATAATTTTAACACTTCTGAACGTTTTTGGTTTTGTTCTTGTAAGGCAGGGGTCTCCAAAATATGGCCCAGTGACCACGAGATTTTTCCAGCTCAGATTCGAGTCCGGGAACGCGGCGGCTGTTACCGGTTATGTCCCTCGAATTGTCGAGACTTCACAAGCAAAGATCACAAGCCCGTCGTGAAGAAGGGTGCAATCAAAGATTATAGAACTCCGCTCTATAATCTTTGGGTGCAAATGTGGGGCGGGGGGTTCGGCGGCGGTGGTCGGAATCAAAGATACCAGCGGAGCTCTATATAATAACTTTGGTCGGAATGGGAAGGGTGCGCGTTATAACGTGCCCTTGTTCCACTCTCCCTGTCCTTCTCCCTCTCCCCGTTCTCCCTCTCCCCGTTCTCCCTATCCCCCTTCTCCCTCCTCCTCCTCCCTCTCCCTCCTCCTCCTCCCTCTCCCTCCTCCTCCTCGCTCTCCCTCCTCCTCCCCCCTCTCCCTCCGTCTCCCCTTCTCTCTTTCCCCCTCTCTCTCACCCCTTCTCTCTCTTTCCCCTTCTCTCTCTGTCCCCTTCTCTCGAGAGAGAGGGAGAAGAGTGGGGGGGAGAGAGAGAGATTGAGAGGGGGGGAGAGGTGGAGAGAGAGGATAGAGAGAAGAGGGGGATTGAGAGGATAGAGAGAAGAGGGAGATTGAGAGGATAGAGAGAGATAGGGAGATTGAGAGGATAGAGAGAGATAGGGAGAAGAGGGATTGAGAGGGGAGAGAGAGAGAGAGAGAGATCGAGAGATTGAGAGGGGAGAGAGGGATCGAGAGAAGGAGATCGAGAGGGGAGAGAGAGAATAGAGAGATAGGGAGAAGAGAGGGGAGAGAGGGATCGAGAGGGGAGAGAGAGAGAGGGATCGAGAGAGGATAAAGAGAGAGAGGGAGAAGAGTGGGGGGAGAGAGAGAGATTGAGAGGGGGGAGAGAGGGGAGAGAGAGGATAGAGAGAAGAGGGGGATTGAGAGGATAGAGAGAAGAGGGAGATTGAGAGGATAGAGAGAGATAGGGAGATTGAGAGGATAGAGAGAGATAGGGAGATTGAGAGGATAGAGAGAGATAGGGAGATTGAGAGGATAGAGAGAGATAGGGAGATTGAGAGGGGAGAGAGAGAATAGAGAGATAGGGAGAAGAGAGGGGAGAGAGAGATCGAGAGAAGGAGATCGAGAGGGGAGAGAGAGAATAGAGAGATAGGGAGAAGAGAGGGGAGAGAGAGATCGAGAGGGGAGAGAGAGAATAGAGAGATAGGGAGAAGAGAGGGGAGAGAGGGATCGAGAGGGGAGAGAGAGAGAGGGATCGAGAGAGGATAAAGAGAGATAGGGAGAAGAGTGGGGGGAGAGAGAGAGATTGAGAGAGGGGAGAGAGAGGATAGAGAGAAGAGGGGGGATTGAGAGGATAGAGAGAAGAGGGAGATTGAGAGGATAGAGAGAGATAGGGAGATTGAGAGGATAGAGAGAGATAGGGAGAAGAGGGAGATTGAGAGGGGAGAGAGAGAGAGATCGAGAGATTGAGAGGGGAGAGAGAGATCGAGAGAAGGAGATCGAGAGGGGGAGAGAGAATAGAGAGATAGGGAGAAGAGAGGGGAGAGAGGGATCGAGAGGGGAGAGAGAGAGAGGGATCGAGAGAGGATAAAGAGAGATAGGGAGAAGAGTGGGGGGAGAGAGAGAGATTGAGAGGGGGGAGAGAGGGGAGAGAGAGGATAGAGAGAAGAGGGGGATTGAGAGGATATAGAAATAAGAGGGAGATTGAGAGGATAGAGAGAGATAGGGAGATTGAGAGGATAGAGAGAGATAGGGAGAAGAGAGGGATTGAGAGGGGAGAGAGAGAGAGAGAGAGAGAGATTGAGAGGGGAGAGGGAGATCGAGAGAAGGGAGATCGAGAGGGGAGAGAGAGAATAGAGAGATAGGGAGAAGAGAGGGGAGAGAGGGATCGAGAGGGGAGAGAGAGAGGATCGAGAGAGGATAAAGAGAGATAGGGAGAAGAGTGGGGGGAGAGAGAGATTGAGAGAGGGGAGAGAGAGGATAGAGAGAGATAGAGAGAAGAGGGGGATTGAGAGGATAGAGAGAGATAGGGAGATTGAGAGGATAGAGAGAGATAGGGAGAAGAGAGGGATTGAGAGGGGAGAGAGAGATCGAGAGTGAGAGGGGAGAGAGAGATCGAGAGAAGGAGATCGAGAGGGGAGAGAGGGAATAGAGAGAGATAGGGAGAAGAGAGGGGAGAGAGTGATCGAGAGGGGAGAGAGAGAGAGGGATCGAGAGAGGATAAAGAGAGATAGGGAGAAGAGTGGGGGGAGAGAGAGAGATTGAGGGGGGGAGAGAGGGGAGAGAGAGGATAGAGAGAAGAGGGGGATTGAGAGGATAGAGAGAAGAGGGAGATTGAGAGGATAGAGAGATAGGGAGATTGAGAGGATAGAGAGAGATAGGAGAAGAGAGGGATTGAAAGGGGAGAGAGAGAGAGATCGAGAGATTGAGAGGGGAGAGAGAGATCGAGAGAAAGAGATCGAGAGGGGAGAGAGAGAATAGAGAGAGATAGGGAGAAGAGAGGGGAGAGAGGGATCGAGAGAAGGAGATCGAGAGGGGAGAGAGAGATCGAGAGATAGGGAGAAGAGAGGGGAGAGAGAGAGATAGGGAGATTGAGAGGATAGAGAGGGGAGAGAGAGAGAGAGAGAAGAGGGGGATTGAGAGGATAGAGAGAGATAGGGAGATTGAGAGGATAGAGAGGGGAGAGAGAGAGAGAGAGAAGAGGGGGATTGAGAGGATAGAGAGAGATAGGGAGATTGAGAGGATAGAGAGGGGAGAGAGAGAGAGAGAGAGAAGAGGGAGATTGAGAGGATAGAGAGAGATAGGGAGGAGAGAGGGATTGAGAGGGGAGAGAGGGATCGAGAGAAGGAGATCGAGAGGGGAGAGAGAGAATAGAGAGAGATAGGGAGAAGAGAGGGGAGAGAGGGATCGAGAGGGGAGAGAGGGGAGAGAGAGGATAGAGAGAAGGGGATTGAGAGGGGAGAGAGAGAGGGATCGAGAGAGGATAAAGAGAGATAGGGAGAAGAGTGGGGAGAGAGAGAGAGATTGAGAGGGGGGAGAGAGGGGAGAGAGAGGATAGAGAGAAGAGGGGGATTGAGAGGATAAAGAGAAGAGGGAGATTGAGAGGATAGAGAGAGATAGGGAGATTGAGAGGATAGAGAGAGATAGGGAGAAGAGAGGGATTGAGAGGGGAGAGAGAGATCGAGAGATTGAGAGGGGAGAGAGAGATCGAGAGAAGGAGATCGAGAGGGGAGAGAGAGAATAGAGAGAGATAGGGA